>VZQC01001442.1:6415408-6435022 GCA_009823505.1 Rhizomys pruinosus
AAGAAAAAAAAAATAAAAAAAAAAAAAAAAAAAAAAAAAAAAAAACTTTGAACAGAAACTGAATCATAGGAATGAGCATACATCATTGGAAAATGACTTATTTGCCTAAATATACTCTGGTTGTTTTTTTTTTTTCCTTTTTCTCATCTGTATACCTTTTGAAGCAGAAATGTGACTTGGACACTACATTTCCTTCCACAAGCTTTGATGAATTACAAGACCAAGGGAAGCTTAAGAGTTTTGTTCTCATAGTTTACTTTGGAAAACAAGCCATGTAGGGGAATCCTCCCATCAAGTTGTTTCTGCTTACATACTTCTTTCTAGGGCTAGTACATGCAGAATTAACTACAGGGAATGGAAACCTTAAGATTCTGCAAGTTGAAATTCACGCTATTCTAACAACTTTTAAACATGAAGACATAGCTCAGAACACTTTAGTGATAAACGACTTTGGTCTACTAAAGAATCCAGCTTGACAGCTAAACACTTCAGAGCACAGTAGGTTTTTTTAAACAAATTCATCATTATTTAGTAGATGCACCTCATGGAGTGTTCATACTGTTTTTGTCCACTAGTGGTACAAATTCCTCATTTTGATATAGTTTTAATAGATTGTTATGACACAAAGTAATATTGCAGAGGACAAATAAGGAAAGTGTTGCTGTTTTGGTGCCTCATAGGAGGAGGTGCAGTTGTCTCCATTTGTTTACTCATTTTTAAAGTGAGGACAAGGCTTCTTTGCTGTGATTGTCAGATTTTATTGTGTGGATTGAGTTCACTTCCAATGTTGTATTACCTATTTAAACAGGAAGCATCATAAACTAATTTGAATCTGATCATCTACTAGAAAATGGCTCATGGATAAGAGTACTAGGATTCCCCATTTCAGTGCCACTTCTGCAGTTTTTCGTAGACAAGTTGTTCCCATTCTTCATGTTTGTCAGTTGTCATGTGAAGATAGTAATACTAATTGCCTTATGAAGTTGCTGCTGGTGATTAAATAACTTCATATAGCCTTAGAACAATTCTTGATACAGTAGCAGCCAATGCACATTATGACCATTGTGCACAAGCAGCTGCTTGTTTTGCCTCAATCTTGTATCATTTCTATTATCATCTTTATTCCCATATTCATATTCCTGTTCATTATTATCTTTATTGCCATCTAACATGTTTGTCCTTTATCTTCCAACTCAATGGTTAACTCCTTAAAGACTATATATATATAGTCTTTAATATATATATATATATTTAATANTCCTGGAACACTCTGTAGACCAGGCTGGCCTTGAACTCACAAAGATCTGCCTGCCTCTGCCTCCCAAGTGCTAGGATTAAAGGCGTGCACCACCACGCCCGGCCGGCTAGTATATATTTATTAGCTCTTTTGAACTCTCTGGAAACAATAGTACATAATACATATACAAAGTAAAGAATGTCTCAAAAATTATTGTCCTGATGCCACTTAATAATGCTAAGAAGCCATTAAATATTTCATTACTGGTTAATTTTAGGTGTTCATGCTCCTAGATGGAGAAACCAAGCTGCTCTAAATGTAACCATATTTGATGTGACTATTTTGTAGATTATTAATCTCTATATATGACCTCCTCCTGCCCTTTGTGGTGTGTTCTCCCAAAAGAACTCTTAACTCCCACTGCCTAAGAATGTGGCCTTACTGGGAAGGAAATAGTGTTATTAGAGATGCAATTAAAGATGAGCTTAGACTAGAGAAGAAGAGTTGGCCTGTCATGTACCATGATGGGTATCATTATAAGAGAACACTATGATGAAACACAGAAATACACAGAAAAACATATAACAACAGAGGCAGTGATTGAGATGATGCTTCCATAAGCCAAGGAATGCCAAGGATTGTAGTCACCATTGGGTACCAGCTATATGTTCCAGAGGCTCATGTCCTAGCTGACATCCTCAGAACTGGGAGACTTTCCATAGGTGGTGCTCTAAATCATCCATTTTGTGGTACTTTTTTATCGCAGCCCCGGGAAAGGAATGCATTGCCCAAATGGTTGACCTACTGTTGACAAGCCTGGGATTATGCCGTAAAGTGGTGGATTTATTTGCCTACATTCTCTTCTACTACTTGTCTTCTCCATATAATTTGATTTTAGAAAAAATAGATCAGAAAAAGTATAGGAAAGTCTGGTTCCAAAATGCACTGTAATTCTTACACATGAGTGCCAGGTATAGGAAACATTTCTAAGAATGCTTAGAGCAGCACTATGTGTTACTGAAACCTAGAAGCCAATCAAAGTTCTATGGAGAGAATTCATGTGTTACTACTATCCAGCATTGGAAATGAGAAGAGCCTAGTGACCCATATCCACATTATTATGCTCACAGCAAGCTGTGTGAGAAAAGCAGAGAACAGAAGATCATGAACTCACTCTATTCACATAACATCTCAGAAAACTCTTAAAGGCAACATAGTATTTGGTATATATGTATAATATATAGGAAGTGGTAAAGATATGCATGGGAGTTCTAAACATACAAATCAGTTCTAGGCAGGTAGGTTGGAGTACATTTAGTGGCTGAATAGCAGCTTCTCCAGTCATGGAAATTTTCGAGTGAGGCAATGTTCTTTACTGGGTGGTATATGCAGAACAGAAAACATGACACTTGCCTTTAGGAAGCTCTAGGAATCTGAAGAGAGGGGAGACCCAGAAGGTTGGTGTAGGCACAGCACAGTGTAAGATGTGAAGTGTTTGAAATCTGTGCAGCATATACAAAAGTGAAGTGTGTGCTTGTGAGGAGACAAAAGCTCACACCTGCAAGCAAGTAAAAAAGGGCTTGGTGGCAGCAGAGCTGCTGCTTCCACCTTTGAGTGAAAGTGCCAGGAGTAATTGGTTCAAATGTACTGAAGCCTCTTTCTTCTTGTTATTGTTATTGTTGTCTCTGAAAACTGCACAGGTGCTATAAAGTGCTTCCCTCTCCTCCCATGAGTACATCACTAGATCTGGTTGGAGGACTCTGTCATCGCTGCAATCCCTGAGCTTTTCTTTGGTGGTCCTTTAGCCCTATCATAGTGAGAAGATCCATGGGATATAATGAGATGTAAACTGGCACCCTCATTGCTGTAATTATAGCTCTTCACTTGTTTTTACTCTTTAACAATCACCATTTGAACTTTTTGCATAAAACATGCCTTTTACTTATGTAGATTTAACATGTACATTTGGAGAATATTTCTCACTGTAGAAAAATAATTCAAAAAAATTTTTTTTATTGTGGAGCAGTTTAGCTTGATTCGTGACTTGGGAATTGGCAAGTGGATGGGAACTTGATCATGCTCCTATTTTGAAATGTTATTTGCTGGCAGGTATTTGACTGTTACAAGATCCATTGGTGATTTTAATCTATTTAAATGTCTGCTCTATCTCTACCATAGCCCCTGTACATTAAAAAATAGCCCAATTGGCATTGACTTTTTAATAGTTTACTTGCCATAGGAGTTTTGACTCATGACATCTAAAATTACACTGTTCCACGACCACAGCTCATGCCACTGAACCCAGTCAGCTGTCCTGAAGATGTGTCATTTTTCATGAGGGGACCAAGAAATAGGGTAAGTGGATCTGCCCCAAATCCATCACTAGCTACTGGAAAAATGATTCAAAATGCCTTTTCAACTGACTGAATTACATTGATTTCAGCCAAAGTCTTTGCAACATTTAAAGCAGTAAAAGTATATGTATCTTTGAGATGAATTATTATAAATTTCAAAATGATAAGTACAGTGACTTTGAAATACTATTCAACATTTTATAACCTCTAAAGTTATCATCAAACCAAATATTTTTAGCCCTGAAATTTGAAGTGGCCAGGGGAAGTTAAAAAGCTCTAAGGCAGATGAGTTACATGTATCTATTTGTGCAGTAAGCCACTTAGTTGAGGGGCTTAGGCTAGAAGTTCCTTAGAGTAAATCTATTTCTACGTGACTTGAGCCAAAATAGAAGGTAAAGAGACGAGATCTCCATTGGGCATTCGGAAGTTTCCCTGAGCTGGGAGTCAAGTGCGTTTCAATGGAAGTAGACATACTTTGAAAGTCAACTGCTTTAAGGCTATTCAAGACTTGCTGAGATTAGATTATCACAACAGCCATCATCTTCATCAGAGCAGCTGCAACCTACTTGCAAGAGACCCTCAATTGGGCCTTTTAATTGTTCACAGTCCCCAATGAAGAAAAGTGTGGGAGGAGCATCATTTGACTCTCACTTGATCTGAACCACCCCTTTCTGTTCGTCCCAACTAGCTGTATATAACTCTGCCCTAATTGCACATGACTACATGGTCAGGAGGTGCTACGGAATGTCGTGTGTGGAAGGTTAACTGAAGCCATGCATGCAGCTATAGGGAAGTCAACATCTATGCTGGCTAAGTCTTTTTGGTGGTGCGGCTGCATTGGGGTCACTCACTGTAAGTGATCACTGTAAGTAATCCCTCACCCGTGCTCTGTAAGAAAGCCTGTTAAACTCATAGTTTCCCCAAAGTGGATTTTGGTGACTCATGCTTTAATTTGTTGTTGGTGCCCTATGAAGAGGGAGCATTTATTAGGATTTTTATAGGGAAAAGGTCCCCCCTTAATACCTAGTTTGAGCACCAGTTTCAGGAATGGCTTGAATTCTACAGAAGACAGTCGTTGGAGGAAGGAGCTTGCTTGTGAATACCTTTGTTACGTCATTTGTTGTGATATCATTTCACATGATCCTCACTCTATGTGCAGGCAAGTGCTGTCATGCCTGGCTTACAGACAGGGAACTGCACTCTGCACAACATTGCAGGACTATTATTATTAAAGTGACATAATAATTGGGATTAGAAACCCAAATTCATATATAGAATTCTCATTTTCCACATTATCATACCGCTTTGCCACTGGGCATAGTGGCTTTTTGACAAACCATGAAAGTTAGAGTTAATTGATTTTGCTATTTAAAAGGACACAATTAGTATTTGTTTGGGCTAATGAAAGTATTTGGAAATAATTGTTTGAAGCAAGACCTAACAGTCTCTCTGTTTCTATAAATGAAAATTTATTAAAATACATAATTTCTGTTTCACTGCTTTACTGCTGCAAACCCAAGACAGGCAGTTGTAGTAGAGACATGTGTAGGCCGTTTACAGAGCCTGTACTGGTTACCGGGTGGCCCTGTACAGAGCGTGTACTGGTTACTGGGTTGCCCTTACAGAGCTTGTACTGGTTACCGGGTAGCCCTTACAGAGCCTGTACTGGTTACTGGGTGGCCCTTACAGAGCCTGTACTGGTTACCGAGTGGCCCTGTACAAAGCCTGTACTGGTTACCAGGTGGCCCTTACAGAGCCTGTACTGGTTACCGGGTGGCCCTGTACAGAGCCTGTACTGGTTACTGGGTGGCCCTTACAGAGCCTGTACTGGTTACCGGGTAGCCCTTAGAGAGCCTGTACTGGTTACTGGGTACACCTTACAGAGCCTGTACTGGTTACCGGGTAGCCCTTACAGAGCCTGTACTGCTTACCGGCTGCACCTTACAGAGTCTGTACTGGTTACCGGGTGCACCTTACAGAGCCTGTACTGCTTACCGGCTGCATCTTACAGAGTCTGTACTGGTTACTGGGTGCACCTTACAGAGCCTGTACTGCTTACTGGGTGCACCTTACAGAGCCTGTACTGGTTACTGGGTGGCCCTTACAGAGCCTGTACTGCTTAGTGGGTGGCCCTTACAGAGCCTGTACTGGTTACCAGGTCCACCTTCAGAGTCTGTACTGGTTACCGGGTGGCCCTTACAGAGCCTGTACTGGTTACCGGGTAGCCCTTACAGAGCCTGTACTGGTTACCGGCTGCACCTTACAGAGTCTGTGCTGGTTACCGGGTGCACCTTACAGAGCCTGTACTGCTTACCGGGTGTCCCTTTACAGAGTCTGTACTGGTTACCGGGTGCACCTTACAGATTCTGTACTAGTTACAAAGTGGCCTTTTACCTAGCCTTTACTGGTTAGCATGTCCCTTTGCGGAGTCTATGCTGTTATCAAGTGGCCTTTTGCAGTGCTGTACTGGTTACCAGTTGGCCTTCTACCACGGCTTTATAGGAGTAGTTTGCCAATCCCATGTCAAAGGAAAATTGATCAAAATGAAATAAACTTATAGTGGAACAGGTCAGAATGTATTTTCATGTGGGTTGGGCAGCCTTTCATCTAATAAGCAAATCTGAACTCTAAATCGATAGTCCTAATTGGCTCAAATTGTCTGGGATGTTGAACAGTTCTCTTTTGTCTTCTGAGTGTTCCTGAGGACATTTTGAGGTCTGTGTTCATTTTCTTGGTTCCCAAGTAGCCCATGGTCAGAGTGCCTTTAGTGTGAAAAATGTGAATAGTTGAATGTTATAAATTCGGTACTTACACTCACATAAGGAACTCTGAGAGTGGTCTTCATTGGGAGTGATGCATTCCCTAGTGTCCAAATTGAAAACAAGAGGATAGAGTTTGAGCATACCGCACTAAAAAATGCATTCTTTTTTTTTCTAAATCACTGTTCTATTTTTTCTTTATGAAACTAGATTTAGGCCAGTATGTTGGTATTTGAGAAATGGGGACTTGCCTGTTCAGAGGCTGGGGACCAGCAGAGATGGGGAGGAGGGAAAAATGGAAAACAGTATATAATGACACACACATGAAGCTGGCATGATGAAACCTATTAATTTGATATAATCTAAAAGATTGATAAAACAGATAGGAAAGGAGCTGGGGTGGTGGCTCAGTGGGTAAAGTTGCCATCCAAGCTTCAGTCCAATCTCTAGAATCCATGTTCAAAAGATGAGTGTGGTGGCACACACAAGCAGTGACAGCACTATTGAAGTAGAGACAGAAGGATCCCTGAGGCTTGCTTAGCATACTTGTCACAGAACAAGCTAGATAGATGGCCCCTGAGCAGTGACACCTAAGCTTATCCTTTGAGCTGCTCCACTCACATACATGTATGTATACACAAACACAGAGAGAGAAAAAATCAAAATTGTGTTTACATTGATACCATCTGCAATTCTCCTTTCATCCTGGCAAAGGGGTTTTACAGAGTTTGTTTTATAACAAAGGGAGTATTGGGTCTAATAATATTGTGCACCACTGCCCAAACTTATTGACATTTATTTTCAAAATAGACTTCCAAGTAAAGACAGCAATCTTCAAAGGACTGGAATTCTGAACTCAGGCTGCTTTTTCATAACTCGTTGTTGGCTGGCAGGCTTTAGAAGTCCAGTTCTAAGATTGGGTGGTCTCTTGAGCCATCAGCCAAGCTTGGTTGAAGCGTATCTGAATTAAGTTAAATGCCAAGGCAAACACATAAATCCCATTAGGGAGGATGAAGAGGGAAAAGCTTCATACTCCTCCTCACTGTTCTGTTTTGTACACAAGAAAGTTCAGCAGACCCTCTCAGCAAGGGCCATTGATGGCAAATCAGTTGACAGTGGCAAATAGAGCTCCCTCAGTGTTTAGACTGTGCTAGCAAAGGCCCTGTGGGGCCAAGGTCAAAATGGCTTTTTAACTTCTGCTTTTAGACTTGTATAATAAGGGGAAAATGGCCTATACTCTAAGTGTTCTGTTTATGGCTGCTCCAGGTGTTTTGTGTGATCTATTTTTTGTATTCTCTAGAAAGGTAAAAACAAGTTTTTTCAATATTAAATTGTCTGCTTCATGGGAAAGTCTGTGGAAGAAGATAAAACTGTTCTGTTTCTTTGATGCAAATTGTTTTAGAGTGGCTTAACAGTTCAGTTCTGCTTCACAGAGCATCGTGGTGCCTGGAACATCCCAATCAGTCAGGGTCTTTGTTGTACCTTTTCTTTATTTTAATAAGCTTTTATGGATTCCTAGCTTTAGTGAAACATCAGGCACATATAGTTTCAAGTTCTTTGGCCTAGTCTTTATTGCCTAGTTCATTTATTTATTTAACAGATAGGTAATTACTACATGCTAGTCACTGTTAAAAGTACTGTAAATGTAGGACTAAATGAAAAAGACAAGAATTTCAGTCTGGTAAGGGGCTGTTATTACTGTGGGGGCTCCTGTCCCAGTGGAGTAGGCAGACAGTAATTGTAATAACTATTTGCAAGGTGCTAAGTGCTAGAATGAGGGAGAAACAGACTTGCTGTGCTTAAAACTTTGCTTTATTCAATAAATGCCATTTTTAATGTAGCTTCATTAAAAGGAGCCAGAGGTCCTTGAGGCTGGTGGGCTGGTGGGCTGGCTGGCTGGCTGACTGGCTGAGTTGAGTTCTCTTAACCATGTTTCGTCTTCTGAAACTCTTCCCTCCTTTACTTGGATTGGAATCAGTCACACTCCTGACTTGGTTTCTCTCTCTTTTTTTAAATATAATGCTTTTATTGATGTTCCGTATATTTCAGACATCATTTCTCAGTTCAGTTTACACATATTCCCCTTTCCCTTCCCCCCCCACCCCACCCAGATCATGCATTCTGCCATAACTGTCCTGCATCTTTCTCTCAGTCCTTTTTTATGTTTAGGAATTCACATTTTCCTCCTTTAATTTTATAGTACTCTAAAATATGCATACATACTTTCTACCCATATACAGTAATTATAGAGTCTGAAAATAAGTGGTGGGTCAATTTTAGAGCTCGTTAAGAGATTTACATTATAATAATATAGTTGCTTTCAGATAAACAGAAATATAACAATAATGTTGTTCAGCTTGCCTTTCAACTGGGGATTTGGTATTAGCATCCACAAATGACGGAAACCATTCGCCATTTGCTTTTCTGGGACTGTGTTACTTCTCTTAGCATAATGGCTTCAGATTCCATCCATTTTGAAACCTGAACCCCTGAAGGTGATAGAAGAAAAAGTTAGCAACAACCTACAAGACATAGGCATAGGAAAAGACTTTGTAAATCAGACAGCAGCTGTGCAGGAAATAAGGTCAACAGTCAACAAATGGGACCTCATCAAACTCAAAAGCTTCTGTACAGCAAAAGAAACAATCAAGAAGGTGAAGAGAAAACCCACAGAGTGGGAGGAAATCTTTACCAGTGATACATCTGAAACAGCATTAACATCAAGAGTATATAGACTACTCAAAAAACAAAGAAGTAAGAAAACAAATGACCTACTCAAAAGATGGAGAAAAGAGCTGAACAGAGACTTCACCAGTGAGGAATTAAAGATGGATGAGAAACATCTTAAAAAGTGTTCAACATCATTAACAATTAAGGAAATGCAAACTAAAACCACACTAAGGTATCATCTCAGTCTGATCTAACTGGCTAAGATCAAGAAAACAAAAGACACCAAATGCTGGAGAGGTTTTGGAGAAGGGAACACTCATCCACTGCTGGTGGGAATGTAAACTTGTACAACCATTTTGGAAAGCAGTGTGGAGAACCCTTAAAAGTCTCAAAATGAGCTGACTTGGTTTCTTTGAAGAGACCTGTGGAAGGCTTTTTCCCAGATGCAAAAGACTCTGGTATTTGGCAACCTAGGCTAGGTTGACTCTGCCAGTGACTCATACAAGGACTGTCATTCCCCTTCTAGGCCCTATCTCCTCTGTAACAGTAGGGGAATTGGATTAAGTCATCACATATTTGTGCAGGGGAGAGGAATGCCTCCTTTACCTAGATTACTATAATTAGCATTATAGATATATAATATATATAATATATATATATATAGGAATTAGGTTTCAGTTTATGCTTTAAAGCTAAGGCATCCAAAACTCAGTGATTTTTTTTTAATAAAAGGATTAAAACTTGATTGCTAGGGCAAAGTGCTGTCTAAACTAAGTGGGCAACTGCTTTCTGTAAACACCGCATTGGCTTTTAGGTATGATTTGAACTGCATATAGCCCAACATAGTTGTTTTGTAGATGAAGTCATGAATGCGCTTTCCTTCCTTGGTAGGTTAGAGCTGTTACAGGCACAGGGCCTGTCTAGGGTATTTTCAACAGTAGCACTTTCCTTCCCGCTGTCCCACTGCAGCCATTATGGGCTGTACAATATTTAAACTTATAATTCAGTCACAGTTAGCCACATACTGCCCATGTAATAGCTAGCTTTCTCTCTAGTATTTCTAAGGCAAGGGCTGGCTTGTAGACTTGATTGTGGTAACCCTTTCATAGTTAAAGGTATCTACCCACCTACTTACACAGACACACACATATGTGTGTGTGTGTGTTAATAAATTAGCATCTTTAACTATGAAAGGGTTACCACAATCAAGCACACACACACACATATGTGTGTGTGTAGGTAGGTGGGTAGATAGATAGATAGATAGGTTCTAAGCACTACATTTGTAATAACTCGTTCATTTTACCCAACAGTGATGAAGTAAAACAGCAACAGGAACCCAGAGAAATAAAATAACTTGTCTAAAGTCAAATTGTTAGAATTTGAATGGCGCCAGCTCCAGAGTCTGGTTCTCAATGTCTTGCCATTGCAGCTTCTGCAGACTGTGGGGATTAGCGACCACATTTGGCAGAGAGGCACACTCATGAGATTTTAAAGCCAGACTAACAGTCAATCTGATGATTACCATTGCCTAGACCCTTGAATTCCTGAGGCCTGTGTTTGATCCCCCAGCTTTTAATGGTGTTGAGTGTAATTCCCAAAGTGAGGCCTTTGGACCTAAAAACCATGCTATATGATTCCATGTATATGAAGGGGCCAGAGTGGACAGATCTGTAGAGATAGCATTCTGTTGGGTTTTGAAAGACTGTCACATTTGGAGTGGGGAGTGATGACTAATGGGTGTGAGGCTTCTCTTTGGGATCATGGGAAATGTTCTAAAATTGTAAATTGCATAATTTGAGATAAATACCTTTAGGTGTTTTGTTTGCTTTTTGTTTATATGAGTCTCGGGATGGAACCCAGAGCCTTGTGCATGCTTGGTGATCCGAGCATGTCTCCACTTCCCCAGACCCTAGTTAGATAAGTCACATCTCCCTATGCTTTCCTCATCTGTATTCATTTTATCCTCTGAACCATCTTGACAACCCTTCTTTATCTCTTCTCCTTTGAAACTTTTTCATGGATATTAAAGATGTTCTCTCATTCTCTCTCTCTCTCTCTCTCTCTCTCTCTCTCTCTCTCTCTCTCTCTCTCTCTCGTGTGTGTGTGTGTGTGTGTGTGTGTGTGTGTGTGTGTCTGTGTGTCTATCTGGTTTTGAGAGACTCTGATATTAACAGGGCTAGCCTTGAACTTGCTATGAAGCCAAAGCTGGCCTTGAACTCTTCTTCCCCTTCATCTAGGTCCAGTTGCTGGGACTGTAGGCTTGTACCACTCCACTGGGCCTTGTTCTTCGTGGCTAGGGAATAGAATAAACAGAGGAGTAGCAGATGAAGACTGAATGAACAGAAGAGACCTGGACTTTAAACAGCTTCTGTTTACTTAGTAGTAGTAACTTTGGCTTGAATGTACTGACTTATTAAAAAAAAAAACTAATTTCATGTCTTAGTGAGAAAACTCTCCCATCCTTTTTTGATCAGAAGAATATTCTTAGGGGAGGGACGACCTGCCCTTTCTAGGTTATCTTATCCATTCTGCTCTGAGAATGATATTTTGAGTGTGTGAACGTAAGGTTAGAGGAGTTCTGTAAAGCACAATGTACTGTTTAGTCTGAATTTAATTCATTTGGCAATTGTTCATTGATCTTTTTAAAAGCTAAGGTTTGGATTGTCTTATGTCTTAGGGGTTTCTCTTCTCTTTCATTTTACTTTGGTTACCTCCTAGTTATTCACTTTTTCTTTTTTTTCCCTTTTTTTCTCTTTGCACGTTTGTTTTTGCTTTTTTGTCTTATCCCCTCTTTCTTCTCTCCCTTCCTTCCCTCTCTTCCCTCCCTCCCTCACTCCCTTCTTCCTTTCCTTCCCCCTTCCTTCCTCCTGGTGTCCCTGTATTAATCAGGCTAGTCTCAAACTACTGGGCTCAAGAGATCCTACTATCATGGCCACACTCGTATCTGAGCATACAGGCATGTGTCATCACTGTGGGCAGATAGTTCATCTCCATGTTTCAGTGACACTTCCTGGTTCCAGTGTTGTGAGATTTGATATTGAAGTTGCCCATCATGAGGCCCTCACTAGAGTGTTAATAGTGCTGTTGTGTGCCAGGATACACCCATGAGCTAAATGGACGCAGACTTTGCCCTTGTCAAGCTGGCCTCTTGTGGGGGCGGCCTGACACTCCTACTCTCTTCTTAAAATTAATTAATTTAAAGTTTTTATTGAGCTTTTGTACATTTCATGCAACAGTTCTTAATCAAATTTAGACTCCCTTGCCCATCCATGCCTCCCCCACCCCCACTGGACCTCGTGCATTCTGCCATACATGTTAAGCTCTAGCCAGTCAAGCATTTGCACCCAGATGTCCTTTCTTTGGTATAAGGTTGTCTCATGTGTTCATGTCTCCACTTCCTCATCTTCATGCTGTTTGCTCACCTCTCTCGAGCCTTACTTAAGCATGGTGACCAGACTAGGGAGCTATCAAATCACTAGGCTATATGGTACAGTGATTTGGTATCTCAGTGCTCTGCTTTGTGTGGGAGTGACTTTTAAAATTTTGTTGGTGTGTGCCTGATTGTGTGTATGTGTGTTCCTTTGGGGGAGAAGTGCTCACGCATGTGTGGGTATGTTTCTTTGGACCAGTCTACCTTGTTTTTGAGACAGAGCTTCTCACTGGCCTGGAGCTCACAAAGTAGGCTAGGCTGGGTGGCTGGCCCTGGGGGGTGGGGCAGGGTCCTCAGCACTGGAATTACAGAAATGTGTGCCACCATACCAGCTGCTTTGTGTGGACTCAGGGGAATCAAATTCGGGTCCTCATGATTTCAAGGCAGCCATTTTACTGACTGAACCATCTTCCCCTAGCCTGGTGACTGGCTGTTAATGAAGCCTAGCCAAAAAATGCTCTTGATAGCCACAGTCACCTTGAATTAGATACCACTCACCTGCCAGTGACTTCATCCTTGTCTGTTGACAGCTAAAATAACTGAAGCATTGCCGTTTCTCTGTTGCTTTTATAATCCTCACCAGTCTATTTGAATACTCACATTAAAATGGTTTTGTGGGGCTGGTCCCATGGCATTTGCCATGTAAGCTTGTGACTTGAGTTCGATCCCCAGAACCATAAAGGTGAAAGGAGAGAACCAACTCGACCGAGTTGTCCTTGGACATCTGTAGCATGTGTGCCCACATGTGCACATCATGTGTGCCTCAGCATATGTGTCCACATGTGCACAGCATGTGTGCCTACACATGCACATCATGTGTGCTGCAGCATGTGTTCCCAGACATTCACATTCACATCATGCACACACACAATATTTAGTGCTTTTATTTATTTATTTTTTTTGGTCTTTTTGAGAGAGGGTCTCCCTGTAGCCGCACCTATCCTGGAGCTCACTATGTAGACCAGGCTGGCCTTAAACTCACGGAGATCCACCTGCCTCTGCCTCCAGAGTGTTGGGATTAAAGGCGTGTGCCATCACACCTGGCAATATTAAATGCTTTTTAAAGATACTTTCATATATGCTGTCAGTGGGACGTTAATGTTCATGGCTGAATTGAGGAATATGCATTATTTACGTGAATTACACTTCCAGTAGAAAATGCTGATTTAATAAAATCCTACTAATTTTATTTCATTGAAATCTATTTAATATTAGAGCTCTTAATTTGGTGAAACCAGGATCCTTAAAGGGGAAAATTGTGTGAGTTATATTACCAGTCCTTTTAGTATTCTGCTTCACTGCCTGTAAATTACCTCTAAAAATTAGAAGGTATAGAAATTTCATGTTTGTCACACATTGATAAACATTAAATTTGGGGTGGGGGTTGAGACAGGGTCTCCCTATAGCACCAGGTGTCCCGAAACTCACTTTGTAGACCAGGCTGGCCTTAAACTCACGGAGACCCGCCTGCCTCTGCCTCCCAAGTGCTAGGTTTAAAGGCATGCGTCACCATGCCTGGCTTAAAGACGGTTCTTACCCACCATGTGGGTGCTGAGAATCAAACCCGGGTCCTCTGCAAGAGCAGTCAGTGGAGCCAACTGTCTAGCCCCTTAAGTTTTTTTTTTTTTTTTTTTAAGATGGCAACTTGAGCACTATGAATAAAAATTCCTCAAATATGTGTGGTGTCCCATATGGAGTTCACCTTGTAGTATTTAGCTCTGGTTCCTCTTCTGTGTTCCCTAACATGTTTTTACTCTTCTGGAAACAGATTCTCACTATTGAACACAGATAGTCGTCACACTTCTGATTCCCATTGCAACCTCCCAAGTGCTAGGTCAAAGATGTGTGCTTCCTTAAAGTCATTTATTGTCTAGCTGTGTATAGCATAGCGTCCTCTTAACTTTCAGATGAAACTCATAGAATGTTTGGCATACTTCTAGCTTCATCCTACCAAACTCAAAACCGAGAATGCGATAAACCCAGCATTTCAACCCTGCCTTCCCTGGCACTCCCTTTCTGCCTGTGCTCCAGGTAGTTCTTTGTATTTCTCCTTTCATGGGGCCGTAGTATACAAACAAGCTCTCCAAAGTTGGACTATTTATTGTCTCTTGAAATACTTACCTCTTTAATGTCACATGTTTGAAGTAGCAATGCAAGTTCAGTTAATATAAAATGTTTTTGCCGGGCATGGTGGCGCACGCCTTTAATCCTAGCACTTGGGAGGCAGAGGCAGGCGGATCTTTGTGAGTTCAAGGCCAGCCTGGTCTACAGAGTGAGTACCAGTACAGCATAGGTACTTACCAGGAGACCCTGTCTCAAAAAAGGGACCACAAAAAAAACAAAAAAAAAAAAAAAAAAAAAAAAAAAAAATATATATATAAAATGTTTTTTTTTTCCTTGGTAGTTTCCAGTATGGCTTCTGCATCAACTTCTAAGTATAATTCACATTCCTTGGAGAATGAACCTGTTAAGAGGGTAAGTTGAGTTTTCAGATTTGCCTGTATCTCTCTGCATTTCTTTTTTCCTATTTGTATTAGACAAGCATTATGCATTCACATATCATGTGTTTTTTAATCATCCCACCTTGTTCCAGGAAAAATTTAAATAGACTATGGGGTTAAGTAAGTTTTGTTATAAATTGTTTTATGAGGGTCTTTGTTTATGAGTTGCTGCCAAACCTTACACCCAGGTATAAAGCCACTGGAGAATTTGTTAAATGGTTTCTAGGACACTGCCCAGTTTTCTGACAAACCATTCCCTCTCTTAGCTAGAATAAGCATCTAAACAAAGGTGAAGAAATAAAAAGTAAGGCCTAATCTTAATAAAACAGCAAACTGAATAGATCTTTACAGTCTCTTGCGCTGTAAGAAGATTCTGACCAATTACTATTGCATTGCGTAGTTAAGGCACTCTTGATTGAAGTTTCATCTCCTATCCTCCATGAAAGATGACTGAATTTTGCATATGGTAAAGCTATAGATGTGTGTCTGTAAAGCATGCTTGCTCCATTTATGTTTAATTGTTTTCTATCAGATGTTAGCTTTAAAATGCTTAGAATTATTTAAAACTTTGGTAACATTATTTAAATGAAGACTAAGAGTTAATACAGCTAATAAACGTTGCTGCCAGATCAGGCCTTTTTCCTAAATTTCTGTTGCTTGGGATTGAGTCTAAGGTCTCACACGTGATATGGAAAGTCCCCTACCACTGAGCTATAATCTCAGCCCAGATTCCTTTTTTTTTTCAGTTTGAATTTCCTATTCTATTTTTCTTCAAACACTAATTTCTATTTTCTCCCTTGGAAAAGCATATTATCTGTTTTTTGTCTTCTGTGCAAAGATAATGCCATCACCTCTGACTCCCCTTTCCTATGCAGATGTCTCAAGATGGAGTCACTCAGGATCTCAGTGACACTGTTCCTCGACTTCCAGGAGAAATACTAATTACTGGTAAGGGGTTTTTGAGGCTAGCAGTGAAGAACTAAAGGAACAGTACTGCAGACTCATGTGGTTCTGTACAAGTCAAACAGGACAAATAACACTAGCATTGTTCAGAAGCGTTAAGACAGAGAGCTCGGCATTCCTTCCCAGATTGAAGAGCTCTTTGAAGGCTAGTGATATTCTTGTTTCTGTATCAGAGAAAATTATGTAAGAGGAAAGCATGGATTATCTTTTTTTTTTTTTTTTTTTTTTTGCGGTTCTCAGCCTCAGCCTTTAACGGCTGCGCTATCCCTCCAGCCCTGGATTATCTTTTGAAAGCCTCCAACTAGAGGTATACACTCTCATGGCTTGAGGTTACAAGAACATAATTAGATTAAGGCTTCCAGTCTATGATGTATACTTCAATGTTATAAACTATCAAAGATTCTTCTCTTTGGCATAATAGGAGACCATGTTAGTTTAAAATGGTTTTCACTTGCTAGGAAATGGATGTAAGATGGAGGTAACAATTTGATATGGCCTTTTGTTTCTTACATGATGAATTGATCTTAAGAGGAAGGAGGAAAGTCTCTACTTTGGAAGGGCCAGATCATCATATTCTGGCTTACCAATGCAGAAGCATCTGCTATCTTCTGAACCACGTGCTGATGTGTGGGCATTCAAATTTTGTGTTAGGGTTGATACTTTCCTGCTATATGTCAGTGTATTTGGGGCCAATAGATAGTTATTGTTTCAGGGAAACTTTCAATTCATTGAGTAAGAGTCAGGATTTTAGCTTAAATGGCTAACTTCTGGTGCTAATTGGATGGATGTTTTAGAAGAGTACCATTGTTGGATTACCTCAGCAGTATCATGGAGGCCAATGCAGGGAGATCAAGATAGGACGTGTGCTTACTGGACTTCATTTGGGGGCACGATATTTAAAGCAGATGCACGTCAGTAAGGGTTTCCTTCTGCATAAGGTTTTTTTGTAGTGTAATGTCTTAATCATAGTCTACCATCAAATATTTTAGTATCTTTAATGTTTAGATAGTATATTAGCAGCATGTAATAATTACATCATAAGTTCTCAAGCAGAGGTAGTCTATTGCAAGGACCTTCTTTGCTGCCAGTTATCATAGGCTGTTTAAAGTTAGAAAACTGAATAGCAACACTGAATACTGTGGGAATGCACTTTGCTCAGTAATACTTGAGTTGTTACAATATTTGATTATCCATTTGGTTGTTACAGAAAATCCTTAACTGTAATTGATGGTTGTTGCCGTAATAGTATATTGCCTGTATTTCTACCTCTAGTAATGAGCTTTATGTGCGAGATTTCAATATCCTTGAGCCTGGGCAAGTGCACAAGCCTTTTTAAAAAGAAACATGGTCAGGTTTGAGAGATTGTTAATGCCCTTGAAGTGGTTTTTGTGGGTGTGAAACAAATGGTGAGAATTTGAATTGTTCCCTTATTATAGTATTATAATTAGGTCTACTTAATTTATCAAATCATGTTCATGCCTTGATTTTATATACTTGTATCTATCAATAAACATTGTGATACTTAAAAAAAAGAAAAAGAAAAGTACCTTTGTGAATTAGATAGCCAAGTACCATGAAAACTGTGAGAAGCTATTTGGTATCCACAGATTAACACACATAATTCTAGTCTTGAAACTGAAACCAGTAAGGTATGTCCATCCCAATTTCTGGATAAGAGGAAAGAAGATGGTTTCCTTTCAATGATCTACATATATGACATTTTGGCAGTGAATATCACTGGCCATACTTTAACCAGGGTAGTAATTCACTGAACTGGCATGAAGTGCCCTTATTGGATATTTGATCATATTGACTCCTTCTGATTTCGTTTTTCCATATGTTGAGTCCTGTAAAGATGTACTGTTATAATAGCAAAGAGCTGGAACCAACCTAAAAACCAACCTAAAGCCCCTCAACTGATGAGTGGATAGAGAAAATGTGGTACATCTACACAATGGAGTTCTATGCAGCAGTAAAGAAAGACGACATCACGAGCTTTTGCAGGAAAATGGCTGGAGCTAGAGGACATCATGCTGAGTGAAGTAACACAGTCCCAGAAAAACAAACGACGAATGGTATCCCTCATCTGTGGATGCTAGAGCCAATTACCCAGTTGACTGAAAGGTTATTCCTGGACAAACTATCAGCCCATGAAAGGAAACAGCGAGAATTGACCAGAGTCCAAAACGACAGCTCCAGAGAAAGTAGACTGTTTTGCTTCTCGTCCACTTGTGCCCCTTTTCTAAGCCTAGGGAACAATATGCGGAAGAGGGGGCGTGGTAGAATGTAAGGGCTGTGATTGGGGTGAATGGTGAAACTACAGCAATATAGACTGGACACTTATTTGATCAACTTGATTGAACATACAAGCCCCCCCAGCTGGATGGTGGGACCCTTGGGCTGTGTGGGTTTGGGCACAACTGCTTGCAAATTGGTTTTACATGAAGGATGCTTGTACTCATAAATTATTACTTATTGTTAAAAAAAATGAAAAAAATAAATAAAATATTAAAAAAAAAAGATGTACTGTTATCTTGGCCATCTATTATTATTATCCCTTAAATGTCTTCTAGCTAAAGTCTTCTCTAGAGTAGTAAAAGGGATCAGTATCTAGAAAGATTTATACTGCTGCCATCGTTTATTAAAACTACCATGATAGTGGAGCATGGTGGTGTACTCCTATAATCTCAGCACTGAGGCTGAGGCAGGAACATCATGAGTTGGAGAGAGAGAGAGAGAGAGAGAGAGAGAGAGAGAGAGAGAGAGAGAGAGAGAGATTGATTTATGAGGTTGGAGGTTGACAAACTTCAATGCCCAACCTATTGGTTAGACATGTGTCTGTCTTGTGAATTGCTGATCTCCTTTGATGCAGTTCAGGTAGTTAACTTTCATAATTGTCAGATGGTAGCAACAGCAGAGCCTTCATTCACTTTTATTCTCCAACTCTTGTCACTTTGTCCCAGGTGGTGACAGCTCTAGGAGCAAGCTCAAAGAAACACTGCTAGTGCCTCCAGGCAACGTTGCCCTGATTCAGCCTAGCACAGTGATGTAAAACATTGCCAGTGTTGCTTTCAGGCTTGTAGTTATTGTAGTTAAAGTTAGCCAACTAGTCATATTAACTTGGTACCATTTGTTGTGTATCTTGGTATATATTTCCATTATTTTAAGATACTTTTTTTTATCTTACTAGACAAAGAAGTTATTTACGTATGTCCTTTCAATGGCCCCATTAAGGGAAGAGTTTACATCACAAATTACCGTCTTTATTTAAGAAGTTTGGAAATGGTAAGTAGAACATAAGACCATAAAGATGACCCTGACCATTAAACATCATGCTAAACTGTTTCTCTTCTACCTTGCAAGATTGTTTGTGAATCAGATTAACATGGGGGAATATATTTGCTTCTCAACTTTTTTTTTGCTTCTGCAAAACTCATTTAACACTAACATCTTTTTATGTAGTCAATAGAATGAATTTCAAAACTAAGTTTTGTCCCTCATAATAGCAGAGAGAATTGGTGTACAACAGCAGTTCTTAACTCACAGCATGGCTGAGAAGCACTTGTGGAGCTTAATAAGCAGTACAGGTGCCCCACATTTGCTGCATAGGAGTGTCTAGGCCTGGGGTCCAGACATATGTATTTTCTTTTTAAATTTATTATATATATATATATAATATATATATATTTATTATATA
>VZQC01001442.1:6443600-6474647 GCA_009823505.1 Rhizomys pruinosus
CTTGGTATCATTCGTGTTCCTGATCCTAGCCAGTCTTATTGGAGTAAGGTGATATCTCAAAGTGGTTTTAATTTGCATTTCCTTAATTATCAGCAATGTTGAACACTTCTTAAGATGTTTCTCGGCCATCTCTAATTCCTCCTCTGTGAAGTCTCTATTCAGATCTTTGCTCCATCTTTTGAGTGATTCATTTGTTTTCTTTCTTCTTTGTTTTCTGAGTAGCTTGTATACTCTGGAAATTAATGCTTGACCTTTCTTTAAAAAATATTATTAGTGTATGTTGCATGTGCCTGCATGTATGTGGATGTCAGAGGAGAGTTTTGGGGAGTGTTTCTTACCCCAGGTCGTTCCCATGTCCAGTTTGAAATTAGAGGAGTTGTGAGAAACTGAAGGAGTGTTCAAATGAGCAGATCACTGCCCTTAGCAGCAGATTCAGCTCAAACTTTATGACTGCTGGTTCTATGAGAAACATGTTGGGGTCAACAGTTTTCATTTTTTGATAAGTCACAAATAATAGTCTGCCTTGATTGAATTCAAAGAGAAATCCATAGCTTTGTTTTACTCTAAAAAATCATTAGTTACATAGTGATTCAGTTCTTTTTGACTTTTCAAAATACAGGGTGTCTTACAATATATAACCCATGCTTCCCATGAAATGGTGATTCCCCCTGCCTACCCCCGTCTCAAGCAGGGACTAGAGTTACTATACACCACCACTCCCAGCTTATGATTCAGTGCTTTTAGACTGGGTCTCACATGGTAGCTACAGCTAGTGTGGAATTCACTATGTAGACCAAGCTGGCCTGAAACTTGCAGCAATCCTGCAGCCTCAGCTTCCCAAGTGCTGAAATTACAGATCTGAGACACTATCCCTACCTATCGATCTCTCTTCATTTTAAAAGTGATGATATGATGTTATATGCAGGTGCTGGAGAAATGGCTCAGTGGTTAGGAGTACTGGCTGCTCTTGCAGAGGACCTGGGTTCAAATCCCAGAACCCACATGGCAGCTATTACCATCTGTCCTTCAAGCTCCAGGGGGATCCGACACCTTCTTCTGACCTCCGTGGGCATTGCACAACTTGGGTGCACTGAGACACATACAGACAATACACTCATACACATAAAAATCAAAAAATAGTGCTATATGCACTAGAATAATAAAATCTCCTAGTATGCCCATAAATCGGAACGTCACACTGAAACTGTAGGCTCTGTATTGTAGGTCAAGCATCCCAATTCAATCATGTAAACTGTTCTAAAAGCCAACATGATACTCAAAAGATTTTCAGATTTTTGGAGCTTTTCATGTTCTCGATTTTCAGGTCATGGTTATTCAGCCTGTAAGTTCTATGCAAATATTCGAAAATCTAACATCTTCTACATGTAAAATACTTCTGGTCCCAAGCATTTTGATAAATGATATCAAACCCGTATAGGTATTGTTTTTGTAGGCTTATGTCATATCCTTATATTGTTGCTACAAAATGAATGCTATTTTCAGGCTTAAAAATTTCCTCTTGGTTTCAGAATGTGGGTCAGTGGTAGAGTATTTTCCTAGCATGCATGAGGGCCTGGTTTTGATCCTCAGGACCACAAGAAGCAAATACAAGTTCCTCTTAATACAGCAGCTTCCTTTGCTCTTTGATCCCATGCTGATGCCTAAATTGAGGGGTTACTGGAATCCTAGTATTGAAAGTCATGGAAGAGATTTAACTGAACAGGTCCACTGCAAGTTAGGCTTTCAGACCTCAGAAAAGATCTCGTCACTGCTTTGGCAATTCTGTTAGGCCCTGATTGGTTACTTGTTACAACCCTATCATTTCAGTGACTCAGATTTTTCTTGGTTCATGCTCTCTTTGGTCATTTTTTATTTTTTGAGTCTTGTGAACCTCAGGCTGGTCTGGAACTCAGCTATATAGTTGAGGATGACCTTGAATTTCTGACTCTTCTGCCTCCATCTCCCAAGAACTAGGGTTACAGGTGTGTGCCAACGTGTACTGCATGCTCCATGCTCCAGCTGACTTTGTCTCTTGTTCTGTTAAAAAGATAATGGCAGCCTCTGAGTTTCCATAAATTCCCCCTTGCCTCACATGTCGATAACTGGTATTGCTGGCTTTTTTTCTCCATGTCCCCACCACTACCTCCTGAGAGGAAGAACCTAGATACCCTCCTTTCCCAGTGCATTCTCCTTGGAATATTACCCAACATCCTCCCTTTTCCTTTGTTGGAGCCTTAGTATCCTTTCTGTCATCTTTTTGTGTTAACACTTTCAGTTTTCATCAGTTTTTGGCACCCCCTCCACTGTGCCAAACTCCTAAAGACTCTTCATTTGAAAAATAGTTTCTTAGGGCTAGAGAGACAGCTTGGTGGCCGAGAGCACCAGCTGCTCTTGCAGAGGACCTGGGTTCTAGTCTTAGTACCCACATCGTAGTCAGTAATCTTCCTTAAGTCCAGTTGCAGGGGTTCCGAAGCCCTCTTCTGACTCTGAGACCTTCTACTGGCCTTTGGATGCATTGAATACACATGGTACACTTACATGCATGCTGACAGAACACTCATACACATAAAATAAAAATAAGTCCAGGAAATTAAAATACTTTTTGAGTATCGTCTTCCTGTCATTTCACAAACTTCTTTAAAAATTTGTCCAAGCATGCTACTTCCCCTTTTGTTGACAATTCATCCTTACCTTCTCAAGGCTTGGCTTCTGCCCAATAATGAAACTACTTGTTCCATGCATAGTTCTTCAGTTGAGCCCTGGTCTTTCAGGTTCTCTGGAGGTGGTCAGTGCTCTTTGCTCCTCCTTCTTTGCCCTTTCTTTTTCTCTCTGCACTTTTTAGGCTCTTTATCCACTCCTGCCTTCTCGGTTGTCAGTTGCTTTCCAATTCTTTTGCTCCAAGTACAATCTTTCCTTCTTAATTCATGGAAAGGCTGAGGGGCCGTGGTGTGTAGAACACTGTGTCATATTCTAGGGAACAGCAGGGAGCACATCAGACATGGGGCATCCCTCATAATGCTTATACTTCCAATGGGATTGGGAAAGGCAGTGGTTTCCCATAACAAGCTATGATCCATGTTGAAGAAAGTGCAAGATTTAGAGGAGTTAGAGAAGCTGTCCAGAGAAAAGAGTGCTTGACTGTGCTCTGAAGGCTAAATGTGAGCTACACAGAGATGAGGAAGGGGGCCTGGAGAGATGACTCAGTGGTTAAGAGCACTATCTGTTCTTGCAGAGGACCCAGGTTTGATTCCCAACACCCACATGGCGGCTAGTGAGGGGAATCTAGATAGCAAGGGATGAAGCAGCAGAGGGAGATAGTGGCCAGGTAACCTAGGCTGTACCCACCCGCTTAAGGATCTATCTATCTATCTATCTATCTATCTATCTATCTATCTATCTGTTAAGGATGTGCGTGTGTGTGTGTGTGTGTGTGTGTGTGTGTGTGTGTGTGTATGTGTGTGTGTGTGTGTGTGTGTGTTAGGACAGAGTCTCACTTTTTAGTACAATATGGCCTGAACATACATTGATCCTTCTGCCTCAGCCTCCTAAATGCTGGAATTAATAGACATATACCATCATACCCAGCTACTGATTATTTTTAATTTTTTTTCTTTTTTTTTAATTTATTTTTATTGATGCTTTGTGTATTTCATACATCATTTTCCAATTCAGTTCAGGCATATTTCCCTTTCCCTTCCCCCCCCCATCCCAGATCATGCATTCTGTCATAACTGTCGTGCATCTTTCTCTCAGTTTTTTTTTCCATTTTTTAGCAATAAGTGATATTTTATGAGTACAAGCATCCTTCATGTAAAACCAATTTGCAGGCTGTTGTGCCCAAACCCCCACAGCCCCACCATCCAGCAAGGGGTGGGGGCTTGTATGTTCAATCAAGTTTATCAAATGAGTGTCCAGACTATATTGCTGTGGTTTCACCATTCACCCCAATCGCAGCCATTACATTCTACCACGCCCCCTCTTCCGCAGATTGTTCCCTAGGCTTAGAAAAGGGGCACAGGTGGATGAGAAGCAAAACAGTCCACTTTCTCTGGAGCTGTTGTCTTGGACTCTGGTCAATTCTGGCTGTTTCCTTTCATGGGCTGACAGTTTGTCCAGGAATAACCTTTCGATCCTACTAATGAAGCACTGAGTAAGAAGGTGATACTCAAAGTGGTTTATTTGCATTTCCTTGATTATCAGCAATGTTGAACACTTCTTAAATGTTTCTATCGGCATCTCTAATTCCTCCTCTGGGAAGTCTCTATCAGAGCTTTGCTCCATCGTTTGAGTGATTCATTTGTGTTCTCTTTCTTCTTTGTTTTCTGAGTAGCTTGTATACTCTGGAAATTAATGCGTGAACCTTTCTTTGTAAAAAATAATGTTATTAGTGTAAATGTTGCATGTGCCAGGCATGTAGGGGATGTCAGAGAGAGTTTGGGGAGTGTTCTTCCCCAGGGTCGTTCCCATGTCCATTTTTGGAAATTAGAGGATTTTAGGTGAGAACTGAAGGATGTTCAAATTGAGCAGATCACTGCACTTAGCAGCAGATGCCCAGCTCAAAACTTTATGAACTGCTGTGTTCTATGATAAACATGTTTGGGGTCACAGTTTTCCAGATTTTTGATAATCCCAAAATAATATTCTGCTTGATTGAATTCAAAGAGAAATCCATAGCTTTGTTTTACTCTAAAAAATCATTAGTTACATAGTGGATTCAGTTCTTTTGACTTTTTCAAAATACAGGGGGTCTTACAATATATAACCCAGCTTACCATGAAAATGGTGATGCCCCGCTGCATACCCACCCCCTCCTCAAGCAGGGACTAGAGTGACTTACAACCACCACTCCCGAAGCTATATGATTCAGTCGTTTAAGACTGGGTCCTCACATGGTAGCACAGCATGGGGGGAAGTTGCTATGTAGAACCAAGCTGGCCTTAAACTCAGCAATCCTGCAGCCTCAGCTTCCAAAGTGCTGAAATAAAGATCTGAGACACTATCCCTACCTATCGATCTCTCTTCATTTTAAAAGTGATGATATGATGTTATATGCAGGTGCGGGAGAAATGGCTCATTGGTTAGGAGTAACTTACTGGCTTGCTCTTGCAGAGGACCTGGGTTCAAGTACCCATCACCCCACATGGCAACAACACTCACCTTAGGAGCTTCCGGTGATCCTAACCCTTCTTCTGACGCATCTGGGGCTTTGCACAACTTGGGTGCCGACACTACATACATGAGAGCAATAACATCAACACATAAAAAAGTATAAAATATGCTATAATGCACTAGAATAATAAAATCTCCTAGTATGCCCATAAATCGGAACGTCACACTGAAACTGTAGGCTCTGTATTGTAGGTCAAGCATCCCAATTCAATCATGTAAACTGTTCTAAAAGCCAACATGATACTCAAAAGATTTTCAGATTTTTGGAGCTTTTCATGTTCTCGATTTTCAGGTCATGGTTATTCAGCCTGTAAGTTCTATGCAAATATTCGAAAATCTAACATCTTCTACATGTAAAATACTTCTGGTCCCAAGCATTTCAGATAAATTGATATCAAACCCGTATAGGTATTGTTTTTGTAGGCTTATGTCATATCCTTATATTGTTGCTACAAAATGAATGCTATTTTCAGGCACCCCCTTTTTGGGTTAAAAATTCCTCTTGGTTCAGAATGTGGGGGTCAGTGGTAGAGTATTTTCCTAGCATGAGTGAGGCCCTGGTTTTGATCCTCCAGGACCCACAAGAAACAAATACAAGTTTTCCCTTCTTAATACAATCAGCTTCATTTGGCGCTTTGATATTTATATCTGGGTTGTTGGTACTAGCATCCACATATGAGGGACACCATTTGTCGTTTGTTTTTCTGGGACTGTGTTACTTCACTTAACATAATGTCTTCCAGCTCCATCCATTTACCTGCAAAGTTCATGATGTTGTCCCTCTTTACCGCTGCATAGAACTCCATTGTATACATGTACCACATTTTCTCTATCCACTCGTCAGTTGAGGGGCACCTGGGCTGGTTCCAGCTTTTTGCTATTGTGAACAGAGCTGCAATAAACATAGCTGTGCATGTATCTTTGCAGTAAGATGTGTCTTGTGGGTATATACCCAGGAGTGGTATGACTGGGTCAAATGGCAGGCTCATTTTGAGTCTTCTAAGGGTTCTCCACACTGCTTTCCATAGTGGCTGTACAAGTTTACATTCCCACCAGCAATGGATGAGTGTTCCCCTTTCCCTACAACCTCTCCAGCACTTGGTATCATTCGTATTCCTGATCCTAGCCAGTCTTACTGTGCATCATATTTTGAAACATGTCTGCATTGTGACATGGTATAATCATGCTAAAGAGCACAGGCATTGTTTCACATACTCATAACCATTTTCTTGTGGTGAAAACACTTAAAACTATTCTCTAAGAAGTTTTAAAGAATATAATATATTGATACTAAATACAGGCCCCATGCTATACAGTAGATCTTGAACTTTACTCCTTGTATCTGACTGAAATCTTGTATGCTTTGCTAAAGAGCCTGTTATTTCCTCCCCCAGAGGTTTGGGTTTTCAGCGTTCATTGAGCAGGTAACCCAAGAGTGACAGCATGTCAGGTGCTCTTCCAGAACTTGGCTTTGGCTGCTGTGTCACTAAAGTTCACAAAGAACAAAGATTAGACACCAAGGAATCAGTTACATTGGCCATTCTGCTAGCCCAGAGGAGTTTCTGGCAAAGTTGGAAAGATCTTGACAGATTGAGATTGATGTATGAGGTATATAAGGAAGACAGAGTTAATGGTAGCCAGGAAAGGGCTGTCAAAGATGACACCGCAGTTGTAGCTGTTGAAAAACTACCATCCACCAAGATAGGAATGATGGGAGGAGAGCATATTGTTTGGTGTTTCATCCCAGATCTTCTGAGTGGGAAACTGTCTCCTTGGGAATCTCTTCCACTTTGTATTTATCATTGCCTCCTGAATATCTATATCTGTCCTGCATAGCTAAAGTTGACTTTCTGTTCCCTCCTCTCTTCCCTGTGTTCTTCACATTTTTTGGGCAGAGCCACCATGGTCCATCCCAGAGAGCTGGGACTAATTCTGTGTCATTTTGGATTCTTCCCAGGCTGATCTCCTCCTTTACCTTTTTACCTGCCCCTACCCCCTCACTCTCAAATCACTTAGCCCCCTATCTGCACTCAAGCATTAGTTTCCATGATGCCAAGAATTAGGCACAGTCCTCTCATTGCTAGTCCACAGTACTGTGTGTTGCTGCCTGAACCTTCATGAACACCAGTGGATCATGGCCCTGCTCAGAAAGCATCCTGTGACTGTCACTCACATGAGCCAAATCTGCCAGTGCTCCTTAGGCAATTCTGGGTACCTGCTTTTAAATTTGGGCTACTTTTTAAAAAAAATTAAATACCAGTGGGGCTGCAGAGATGGCCTAGCGGTTATGAGCACCGACTGCTGTTGCAGAGGACCCGGGTTCAATCCCCAGCACCCACATGGCGGCTGAGAACCGTCTTTAATTCCAGTTCCAGGGGTATCCAAGACCCTCTTCTGACCTCTGCGACATTGCACGACATGGGTGCACAAACCTACATGCAGACAGTACATTTATACACATACAAAAATAAATTAAAAAAAAAATACCAGTGCTTTCTCCCATGTGCAGCAGACACAACCACGAAATGTTTCTGGGAAGCTATTCTCCAGCCATTGTTATACCATTCCAATGAAGTTGTTGCCACAGAACCTCTATGTCATCCAAACAGTAAGGAACCAACTTAAGCTTCTCTGACCTTCCATCCTACTTTGTGTGGACTCTTCTTATGGTAACCAGGCATTGTGCTACTTGGGTACCTGTCTGTGTCTTATACACATATAGAGCTAGGCCTCAAGATCCAGAAGGACAACTCTGCAACTTAGCTTCACAGACCCCAGTGCCCAGTATAGTTCTTACTTCTCGGTATACATGAGAGGTAGAATGAATGCATTGTTTTTGTTGGCTTATCACATTTTCTTCCTCAATTGTTCTGAAAATTGGAGGCACAGAGTCACAGAGTTTTTGAGTTAGAATGAACCTTTGAGACTCTTTTAATATTTAATGACATTCAGATAGTAATGACTCAGATTTCCTGAGAGTTGGGCTAATTTCCCTTTTCCTGAATCTTCCTGTTTAGCCTGTTGAATTATCAGATCTAGAATATGTCATTCTGGAAGATTCATGGCAAATAGCCTCATTAGACTGTGAGTGCTTTAGGTGAGGAGTTGACTGGTTCTCCTCACTGTCCTTTCTGCTTTGTGTTGGGCCAGGACAATCTGAGTAATAGAATTTCCTCTGTATAGGAATTAGATAAGAGCAATGTCTTCTCTCTTAGCCGTGTGTGGCAGTGCATGCTTATAATACCACCACTTGGGAGGCTGAGGTGGAAGGATCCCAGGAAGTTGGAGGCTAGCCTATGGTCTAATAGTGTATTCCAGGCCAGCCTGGCTGTAGGAGGAGATGCTGTGTCAAATATGGTCTGATAGTGTATTCCAGGCCAGCCTGGCTGTAGGAGAAGATGCTGTGTCAAATATGGTCTGATAGTGTATTCCAGGCCAGCCTGGCTGTAGGAGGAGACGCTGTGTCAAATATGGTCTGATAGTGTATTCCAGGCCAGCCTGGCTGTAGGAGGAGATGCTGTGTCAAAAAACCAAACAAATATCTTGTGTTACTTTTTAAACACTTATTCGCTTATTTCTTTGGGGTGGACATGCATGCCATGGTATGTGTGTGAGTGTCAGAGGACCTGTTGTGGAAACCAGATTCTCTTTCCACCCTGTGGGATCAAATTCAGGTTGTAAGTCCTGGCAGTAAGTGCCTTTACTCATTGAGCCATCTTGTCCGCTCTTGTCTCTTACCAAAAAATAATTTCTCCAAAACTATGAGAGCTAGCCTTCAGGGAGGTGGCTTCTAGGTCATTTCCAGCTCCATGGCTCTAAGTTCTGTGTCTAAAGTATGTCTTTGCTTCAAAAATAGGGTCTTACCCTCAAGTTCCGGGAGGCAATCAATGGCTGTGGCAATAGCCTCTGTAATTTTAGGAGTCTCTTGGACTATCCTGGCCAACAACTCAAAGGAGGGTTTCTCCTGTCTGGCACTGTTTCTTGTTATGTAGCCTTCAGCTAAACACATGGAGTCATGTAGAGGATGTATGTGTAATTTTTCAGTAGGTTTTGGAACAAATACTGTTCCCTTTGTTTTTTGTTTTTTTTTCACCAGCTAGGCATTTTTTTTTTCTCTCTTTTCTCTCACTTTCTGTCTAACTCACTCTCATCCCAGTGAACCTAAGGATCAGGGATCATTTAGGAAGTGTGGTGGGGGGGGGTGGTTAGGGAGATTGTAAGAGCCTGGGAGGAGGTGCCTGACCATATGGAAGTAGTCTTACAGGCTCCTGGGACCTTGCTCATATAAACCTACAGCACTGGTGATGACACACACAAGACCCACTGAAACTCAAGCAGACAAAAACCTAGCATACAACTGTGGAAGTGGGCAACTGATTATGAGGAAGAGCTGATATTCTTTAAGGGAGTGACTCCAAATAGGCTGACTAGACCCCAGTGGATGAACTTGCACTGAGGGATGTCAGGGAACAGTAACTCGATGTGATAGGCCTTAAAATAAATGACAGAATGAATGAAATCAAGTGGGGGGGGTGTTATGGGAGGGTGCTGATGGGGAAGGAGGTAAAGAGAGGACTAAGATGTTATGTACTAAATACACCAAACTTCAGTAAAAATTTATTTAAAAAGAACTTCAAAAAAATTCTTTCTGTGTAACATTACTACACTAACTTTACAATTACCTGAACAAAAAAGCCTGACTCTTAAATTTAGTTTTCAAGAGTGAGCCTGAACTCAGAAGATGCTCATTCCCAGAGTTGTTTCTTAGAACTATCTACCTCCTGGAATTGTGCTGATGGAACTGAGTTATTGGAATTCTTTCTCTAGAACTGTGTCCTTGAGTTAGTCCTCACCCATGATTTTATTCAAAATGGTTCTCCAGCTTCAATTGGGGAAGTACAAGGTTGCCTCCACCTTTATTTTAATGGATCATCCTGCCTCTTCATCCCTAATCCTAGAGTATCTCATCCACCCAAGGTCATATGTCCTTTCCAGTCTTCACTGTGTGCAATGAAGATGAGAGTCGCACTGTCTTGCTGCACTTTCATGTGTTGATTCTCAAGTTTACCCATATTCATTCATTATCTTTCTGAATGCAGTACCAAATTTAGGTTGCCAAGGAAACATGATCAGGTGTCCAAGTCACAAGACCCAAGAGCACATGGTCAGTGAGTTTGCCAAGTTTAATTAAAAGTCATTATTCAGGGCTGGAGAGATGGCCTAGCGGTTAAGAGTGCCGACCGCTCTTACAGAGGAACCGGGTTCGATCCCCAGCACCCACATGGCAGCCAAGAACCGCCTGAAACTCCAATTCTAGGAGAACTCCAGTTCCAGGGGAATCCGACACCCTCTTCTGACCTCCGCGGCATTGCACGACACGGGTGCACAAACTTGCATGCAGACAGTACATTCATACACATACGGAAATAAATAAAAATTAATAAAAATTTTTTTAAGTCATTATTCTACATTCTGTCCATTTTATAAAAGTCATCCCTACATTTTGGGACTGGAGAGATGACTCAGTGGCTAAAAGCACTGGCTGCTCTTGCAGGACCCAGGTTTGGTTCCCACCATCCACATGGTGGCTAACAACTGTCTATAGCTCCAATTCCAGGGATCCATCAGCCCTCTTTTTACCTCCAAGAAAATTGCATGCATGGGTATACTTACATATATGCAGGCAAAACACTCATACACACAAAAAGTTCTTACTTCCATATTGATACTAAAGTATCAAGTTTATATTTAGCATCTACTATTTGAACATAGGTATGAGTTTTACACTTAAGAACACACATAGTGATATGTCTCAGTGTAGTCCAAGAATAATAACACATTGCATGATGATATGCTTTTTGAATAGCTGGGCTATATATAGTAAGAAGTAAACACAGTATAATGTTCAGCTGCATATATTTTCCTAAGTATTGTTTTTCTCTTTGGGAATTTTGATTTCAGTCATGTTGCAAAATGTATAGCATTTCATAGCAATGCATACAGCAGCTAGAAATGGCTCCTTATAGGTGCAAATATGAATCTCTGCCAGATGCTTGCTAGAGTGCACTGACCTGCTATGTTTGCAGAGCACAGTCATGTCTTCCAAATACTAAGCTGTGGTTTAATGTCATGATAATGATGATAATAACAACTTCCATTATCTCCTGACTACCATTAGCAGGCCTTGTGCCAGCTCCTTTAAACGCATTATCTCAAATCATCACAACTGTACAGATAAATGTGACCAAGTGATAGCAGTAACTTGTCCAAGTCTGCCAGCTGAGAAATGTCACAACTTAGATTTGAGCCAGTTTTGTCTATGTTAAGAGCTTGTGCTTTTTTTTTTTCTTCTCTACAGGATAACTGAACTTGAACTTTTTCACTTTATTTTCAAATAACTACAAACTCACATGATCTTGTACAAATACTATGGAGAGGTCTCATGTGCCAGTCTCCTGGCTGCCCCCATAACTATATTTCTTGATCAACCAGAAAGTTATCGGCAGGGGGTGGGGGTGGGGGAGTGGGATGCTGGAGAGATGGCTCATCGGTTAAGTGCAGTGCTTGTTCTTGCAGAGGACCCAGCCAGATTTGCTTTCTAGCACTCACATGGTGACTGACAACCATCCATAACTCCAGATCCAGAGGATTCACTGCCTTCTTCTTGTCTCCCTGGACATTGCACATTGCATGCACACAGTGTACCTAAATACATGCAGGCAAAATGTACACATGAAATAAAAGAAAAAGCCAAGCGTGACTATGCACATACCTGTGACTCCAGTGCTATGGAGTTACGGAGTAGGACATAGGAAGATTGCTAAGGCATGCTGGTAATAAACTGTGGCCTTTGCATGGACACGTGAGCATACACCACACATACCACACTTACACAGGGAAGGAAAGAAGGAATAAGAGAGGAATGAGTGACGGAGGGAGGGAGGGAGGGAGGGAGGGAAGGAGGGAGGGAGGGAGAGAAAGAGAGATGGAGGGAGGGAGGGAGGAAGGAAGGAAGGAAGGAAGGAAGGAAGGAAGGAAGGAAGGAAGGAAGGAAGGAAGGAAAAAGTGTGAGATAGTTGCTTAGCACAGTACAGAAAAGTAGTACTTAAATTTTGCAAGGTGTGTGTGTGTTTGCATGTTTGTGTGTGTGCATTCTGTGGCATTTGATCCTAAGTAACCATTGCGACCAATGGAGATAATGGAGCTGTTATATCACCATAAAAGAACTTCATACATTCCCCTCCCCTCATCTCCTGTCAAATGTTTCGCAGTTCTCTACTTCTGCTGTCTTGTTGTTTCAAGAATTAAGTTATACAGGCCGAAGAGATGGGTTGGGAGTTAAGAGTACTGGCTGCTCTTTCAAAGGACCCAGGTTCACTTCCTAGACTCCACATAGCAACTAACAGCTGACCGTAACTCCAGTTCCAGGGGATCTGACATCCTCGTCTTGCCTTTGCCGGAATTGCATGTGTGTGGAGCACTTCTATACTTACTAGCAAAACAGCCATACACATAATCTAAAAATAAATAATTAAGTTATATAGCCAGATGTAGTTGTGCATGCCTATACTCCCAGAACTCAGGAGGCTAGACCAGAAAGATCAGAAGCTGAAGGCTATCCTGGACTGCATATTTCAAACAAAAAGGATGACACATAAATGGAATCACACAGCAGATGACCTTACGATTTCAGCTTTAATTATTCATCAGGATACCCCTAAAATTCTGCTAGGTAGCATAGTCCTTGGTACCATGGTATAGGTTCAACCATAGACTTAAAAGTTGGGAGTTCCTGCATAACCTATGACCTCAACATATTTTAAAATATTTTCAGAATTTCATATATGAGTAACTATAAATGCGTCATCTCCACCCCTCCTAGACTACCCTCCAACTCCTCCCAGTCTACCCTCCAACCCCTCCCAGTCTACCCTCCAACCCCTCCCAGTCTACCCTCCAAACCCTCCCAGTCTACCCTCCAAACCCTCCCAGTCTACCCTCCAACCCCTCCCAGTCTACCCTCCAAACCCTCCCAGTCTACCCTCCAAACCCTCCCAGTCTACCCTCCAAACCCTCCCTTATGCCATCCACTATGTCTCTATTTCTTGTCCTCTTCTTTGAGTATTTTTCTAAACATATTTTTGAAGAGATGCTTAGTAGTTCTTACAGTTTTTTAAGGAGAAGGATTTAAAAAGAAAGTATTTTCCTTATATCTGCATTCTGCTACCTTTAAAATACTTTATTCCTATTGTCAGTTATCAAAAAACCCATGAAAGCTATTTGTAGGTTCAGTGCTCAGCCGTGAATGCAACATGTAGATAATCCACTCCAAAGCACAGGGAACATCATAGAAGTGGGGCAGAAAGAATGTAAGAGTCAAATGATGGCAAGAGGTGCTGTGAAATGCTATCTTCTGAATATCACATGGCTGTTACACCCTAGAACTCACAGCAGCTGCAGCAATGAGTGCAAGATCTGCATAAGACTGGGCCCATCAGCATTCTGTTATGGGTCTCGTAAGGCCTCACCCCTCCCTAAGGAGCTATAGACAGTTAATAGTAGCTGGGAGTCCTGTTCTCAGTGGTGTGTAGCCACTGGCCAATTGCCCATGGTCTCAAAATTTACTCTACTTCCCTATTCATGCAATTAACCTTAATTAAACTCAGGGGTCCCCCCAAAAGACATGAAAGTAGGAGAAGAATCTATTTGGAAGAAGTCGTTCAGTGAAAGAGGAGGAGGACATAAGAGAATAAGGGGAGGATTTAGTCAATAATGATCAGAGAGACCATGACTTTATATATGTGTGTGTCTGCATAAATTTATGAAAGAATAAATGACAATAATTTGCAAATTAAAGTGTGTGGCCCTTCATACTTTGATCCCTATGACTCTGTATATTCTGTTATTAGAGTTTAGTGTGTTTTACATGTTGCTCTTTTCCAAACTTAGTAATCCCAATAGCTGCATATATGCCCCTTTAAATGGACATATTCTCCTTTCTGATAGGTAATTCTTCCCTCTTGAACAGCTCTGTGTCGTTTTGAAGGCGTTTTGTTTTGTTTTTGCACTGTTGAATGACAGCTCTAAGTTCTTTAAGAGTAAATTGACTGAGTCAAAGGATTGACTATTTTTATGACTGTTTTTGGTATATGTTCCCAGGCTTTGGCTTGAATACCAACCCTCCTTCATATTTCCTTAGCAATATGCTGAAGCATTTTAAACCTGGATTGCCACATGGGCAAACAAAGCTGCTTCATCTTTGACGTGGAATAGTTCTGACAATGAAGTGAGAAGATGCGCACAAAGCCCCTGTGGCACACCAAGTATCAGCTATGGCATTTGCTGTCTTCATCTTGTGATGATGTGATTCTGTGTCTTTAATAGAATTCCATTGTTTAAGGCTATGGCCCACTCACACCCAGCATTGGCTAACAGACTGCAGAAACATTAGTGTGCATTTGGGTCCTTCTGAGGCTTGGGGAAGTACACTCATGCTTTAAATAAGCACTGCTGTCAGGTGTTTGGCTTCTAGTGTGGAAATAAATTCATGGTGACAAGACAGTGAAGCAGGTGATCTAATGGGAATCTAACTTAAGTGCTTCCTCAGAGGATGTTACTAGTGCTGCTTGATCTAAGGCTGAGTCAGAGCTCCAGTCATGAGGAGAATTTTGGTAGTTAGGAAAGATAGACAATTCTAGGCAAAAGGAGTACTTTGAGCCTAGTACATGGCCCTGACTATAATGGAATTATCTGTAGAGTAGGGAAGGAGCTCATTCACCTAGAAGTCAGAGCATTGTAGGAGAGAACTGACAGAAACAGGCTGCTTGTGACTTCCCAGGCCCTGAAATTATGTAAGTAGAAGCTTAGGCTTTGTCCTGTAGGCAGAACACAGTGCTAAATGTTTGAGTATGTGTTTTGATTGCATACTTGTTTTTATGCTCATTCTTTCATGAGTGATCTATCTCCCATTTTTGCTCATAGGTGGGAAAAAGGCTAAAATTAAAAAAAAAACTTGACAGCTTATGGTTATTTACAGATGTGTTTGATGCTTCCATTATGCTGACTTTTGTATTTTTCATTACAGGATTCTGCTCTAATACTTGACGTTCCTCTGGGTGTGATCTCAAGAATTGAAAAAATGGGAGGCGCAACAAGTAGAGGAGAAAATTCCTATGGTCTAGATATTACTTGTAAAGTAAGAGATTTTATACTTTCTCAAACCAAGAAAAAGACAACATAGTGTTGAATACTAGTAGAAAGTTAATCTAAAATCCTAGAAGTGAGTCATCTCTTGTGATTTGAGGTTTTAAAAAGTTCCTGGGGAGAGAGTGTTCCACACAAGGGACCCACTGTGGTCAATTTTGAGGCCCCCTTAAGAAACTGCTCAGTTTATTAGCTTGAGTTAAGCAGAAGAAAAGTTGATTGATAAAATTTCTTAAGCTTTATTTTCACTCCAGACCTCTCCAGGTGGTCCAGGTACTGTAACTGTCTTGATAATGGCATGCCCCATTGAGTAGATTTATATTCTCCCTGCTAGCCACATTTGGTCCCACTGAACATCTTCATGTACATCAGTTTTCCTGCTATTGAATGAATGATACCTGTAAATTTTTAGGACTGAAATGGTTAGGGCAAAGGGTAAGATTACTTTTCTGACTCTTTGTGGTCACCATCTAGATACCTTCATATTCTGAAAGGAAGTAGGGTAGAAGAGAGTTTGCCTCTGTCAATAGGATGTGTCCTTACCCGTAATAACAATGTTTGTACCTTTTGCTTAAGTTTCAGTGCTAGTAGGCTAATATTTTATTTGGGCGTGGTGAATGGGAAAAATTAATGGCAATTATAGTAACCATTTGTTGAGTATTTATGTCCATCCAAACACATCCCATTCTCAGAAGAGTCCTTTGAGACAGATAGTAGTGATGGAATGCTCCCAAAGAGTTAGGGAGCTTTGCTAATATGGCCCAATGAGTGGCAAAGCTGAACTCCAGATATGAGGAAGTAACCACTTTGTGAGCAATCATGTTGAGACTTCTAGCAAGGAAATCTGCTTTTCAGGCATTGAGTATGAGAAGACTACTGTCTATAGCATTGCAGTCATTCTAGAAGGAGCTAGGAGGGGTTCAGATGTAATTTGGTTCAGTAGTTCTCAAACCTGGATGCTTTTGAAAAATGTAGATCTTCAGGGAAGAAAGCTAGTAAGCAGCATTCCTCCACGGTCTGTGCTCTAGGTTCCTGCCCTAAGTTCCTAGGAGCTTTGGCTTCCCTTCATGGTGGTCTGCACTGTAAGCCAAATAAACCCTTCCCCACCAATAAAAAAAAGAAAAATGTAGATCTTTGAGTTCTGCCTTAAATCTGACTGTAAAATACTCTCCTAAGGCCAAGACCCCAAAAGTTGACACCTTTAAATATATCGGGTAACTGTCAGATATTATGTTAGTGCAGGGCTCATCAAGTTGCTTCTTTAAAGGCTGCATGGGTCATAAAGGATATCTGCTGCAGTCTCCTTTATTTTTTGCAGTTTCAATACTTTAAAATATAACATCATTTTTGGTTTGAGGCCTGTCTTAGTTACTTTCTATTACTGTGATAAAAAAACACTGACCAAAAACAACTCGGGAAGGAGAAAGGTTTATTTGGCTTACACCACCATTCTTCATCAAGGGAAGCCAAGCTATGAACTCAGGGCAGGAAACTGGAGTACAGACCATGGGGGAATCCTGCTTGCTAGCTTGCTCCCCGGCCCATGCTCAGCCTGTTTTCTTATACAATATACAACAGCGTGCCTAGGGGTAGCACTGTCCACATCACTCAGCAATCAAGAAAATCTCCTGCAGACATAGCCACAGGCCAGTTCAATGGAGGCAATTCCCCAGTTGAGACTCCCTCAACCCAGGTGTGTCAAGTTGACAACTAAAGCTATCCCGCACAAGGTCTATACATGAAATGACCTGGACTGGAGTTACTGAGACCTATCCAGTCCAAGACTTTATTCTGTGTAGGTAGGAAAATGAAGCCTTCATGAAGCGGCATGATTTGCCTAGGTGTTGCTGGGAAAATAAAGAAAGAACCTGGTTTAAAACCCAAGTCATTTCCTAGTCCTGGGTGCTATTTTCTAAAAGCTAGGCTCCCGTACTTCTTTTTGGATGGGGGTACTTCTTTTTGGATTGGGGATACAATACACTATTTTCCTCTCCTTGTGGTAAAAGATCAAGATGAACACGAACAACCAGAAACCAGAGGATTAATGTTGCTCTGAGATTCTCCACTCCCCATCTTGGCCTATTTTGCTTCTGCTTTAATCTGGACTATTTTCATGCCCTATCTTCCATCCAGTGAGTGGCTACCCTCTGACGCCTACGAGTAGGGAAATTTACTTTGAACAAAAGTCTTTGTTTTGTGTTAAAGCATGTGCAGGAGTGGGGGGTTATATTAAAGCACTCAAGGCAGTGTGGTTGATACTTGGGTGAAGGTGAAGTGAATATCATTCTAATAGGGCATTCATTTACTGCCTCTTGAATAGGAAAACTTGTATTTAATTTTTTTTTTTTTTGAGACAGGACAACCCTGCAGCCCCAGCTGGCCTGGAACTCACTATGTCAACCAGGCTGGCCTCAATCTCACAGAGATCTACCTGCCTCTGCCTCCCTAGTGCTGGGATTAAAGATGTGTGCCACCAGGCCCGGCTTAAATATTAATCTTTTCAAATTAATGAAACATAGCACATTCTATAAGAGATGGCTCAGGAGTAGCTCATCAGGCAAAATTCTCAAGTGGCATATATGTCAATTTATTGGAATTGGCTTATACCTAAAATAGATGAGGCCCAGAACAGTGATTAGTACAATATTTGGTTTTGTTTTGATATTTGAGGCAGGATCTCATGCAACCCAGGCTAGTCCTGAACTCGCTGTGTTAGCTTGAGGCTGGTCGTAGTCTCTTGATCCTTCTGCCTCTACCTCCCAGGTGCTAGAATTACAGTCATATGCCAGCATGCCAGCAAGCCCAGCTGTAGCACAACCTTTTCATAAGATTACCCAGAAGCACTGATGTCACAAGAGGCTACATCCCATTTTCTCAGTGACAGACCTGATCTTGGTATAAGAGAAGTCTGTTGCAGTGTGATCAACACTCACTGGCTTGTCTCATAGGCCACCTTACACCTGGAGTCAGTAAACCAGATGCTGTTGCGTTTTTCTCTCCAAATCAGTAGGAGCAACCCTTATGATTTGTCTAGCTGTGCACACAGTGGTTTCTGCTTGCCAGTAGCCATGTTTATGGGTTGCCTCTGAATCCCAGAGAACCTTGTGCAGCCACAAGGGGGAAAGGGAGCTAGAGTCTGTCAGGGACACTTATACCACAAGGCTCTTTCCCAGGTCCCATTCCCTGATGAGTCAAACTCACAAGAGAGCAGGGAGCAGCTTTCCCGTTAATGTACACCCCTTTTTCTGATCCACAACTCATCTGCTGTCTTGTGAAACACTTGCCTTTTCCATTTCAGTTTTTCAGGAAACAATTATTTTTTTTGTCTGTAATTGCATCTGAATCAGATGGCAGACAGTTGCTTGAATCACTTGTGCTTTGACACCTGAAAATTATTTACCTGAATCACTGATAAATCACAATAAGTATTGATTTGGAGACAGTCTGATTTCTGGTGAGGTGGTTAAGAGACTGACGCTGCACAGTTACCAGTGAGTGGTCCGTGGCTGCTGGGAGGAAACTTGGTCATAGGTCCTTAAGCCCCCGACAGTCGGTCTCCAGCTATCCATTGATTGCCATGGCTGCTTGTAAGCTCTTTTACTGTATCTTGTCCCATCGAAATGACTTTTCCTTTCACCTGACTATTGCCTTTTATCATGAACCAGCAACTAATATCTGGGTCCCATGGGATTTGCTGTAAATTGATTGTTGGACTTTGTTCAGTCACATGCTTTTAGCATAGGCTTGGGGTATAGCTCAGTGATACAGAGTTTGCCTGGGATGTGTGAAGTCTTGGATTCCATCCTCTGTAACACACACACACACACACACACACACACACACACACAAAGCACAGAGTTTGCCTGGGACATGTGAAGTACTGGGTTCTATCCTCCGTAACACACACACACACACACACACACACACACACACACAAAACACAGAGTTTGCCTGGGACATGTGAAGTACTGGGTTCTATCCTCCGTAACACACACACACACACACACACACACACACACACACACACACAGTTTGCCTGGGATGTGTGAAGTACTGGATTCCATCTTCCATAACACACACACACACACACACACACACACACACACACACACACACAAAGCACAGAGTTTGCCTGGGATGTGTGAAGTCCTGGATTCCATCCTCTGTAACACACACACACACACACACACACACACACACACACACACACACACACACACACACACAAAAGAAACCACAGAATTCCAGAGCTGGCAAAGCTTGATAGATGCCACTTCTTTTCAGAGGCATTGATCTCAGGTGGTCTTAGAGTCTACTTTAGTAGATTCCTAAGTGGTGTTAGAGTCTACTTCACGCTTCACTTGCCTTTTGGAATGCCTTGTATATATAGCAAGGCTTTTGCTGGCCCTTCAGACTGAACAGTTGTGAAGTGTAAGGTATTCTTGAGGCTAGAGAGATGGCTCAGCAACTAAGAGCATTTACTGCAGCTCCCATGTTGGGCAGCTCACAACCACTTGTAATTCCAGTAGACCCAACATCAACACCCTCTTCTGGTCTCTGCAGGTACCCACACACATTCACACAGACACACATAAATAAAAATAAATCTTTAAAAATATTCTTGATATAATAACTTTATAAAACATAAATGTCTTAATATACAAGAAGGCAGAAAAAATTAAAAAAAAGAAGGCAGGGGCTGGGTCTAGCTTACTCTTGACATAATAAAAGAACCTGGGATTGCTTAAAGAGACAACCTATAAAAAACCCAGTCTTAGAACTAAAATATAATTTAATTTAAATCTGATTTAATACAAATTAGAGGACCAGTGGGGCATGGTGGTGCATGCCTGTAATCCCAGCACTTGGGAGGCAGAGGCAGGTGGATCTCTCTGAGTTCAAAGCCAGGCTGGTCTACATAGTGAGTTCCAGGACAGCTGGGGCTATAGTGTCTCAAGAAGACCAAATAGCGCTAGCTTCGGCAGCACATATACTAAAATTGGAACAATACAGAGAAGATTAGCATGGCCCCAGCACAAGGATGATACGCAAATTCGTGAAGTGTTCCAAAAAAAGAAGACCAAATAAAAAAAATAACAAAAACAAATTAGAGGTTCCCATTTCATTTAGCTTCAGTTTAAAAGTCTTATCTAACAAAGAGATATTTATGGAAAGCTACCTTTATTTTTAAAAATATTTTATCACTTTTATGTGTATGAATGTTATGCCTACATGTATGTAAGTGCACCATTGTCATGAAGTGCTCACAGATGCCAGAAGAATGGGTCTAGTCCCCTGGAACTCCAGTGCTTGATGGTTGTTAGTTGCCATGTGGGTGATGGGTACTGAACCCAGGTCCTCTGGATTACTGAGCCATCCCTCCAGACCCAAAAGCTACCTTTAAAATCTGTTTTTGATCATTAACTTATAGTTCCTGAAAGTAAAACTATATATAATATGGGGTATATTAATGTAGTTTATATAGAACTCTGAAAGTAACATTGGATAATAAAAGTTTATTACATCATTTGTATAAAAACATAAAATTCCAATCGTTCGGGGAATTTGTATTTAATGATGTTGAGGTTGTATTTTATAGCAAGTACTCTTGAAAAAGTTTTATGACTTAAACATGATTGAATAATTAAAATTCCTTGGAAAGCGGTGAACATAGACACAGATGATGTAAGAGGAAAGGTCCAAATTTTTTCCTTTTTTTATAAAATGATTTTAAGCTGTCATCTCTGGCAGTTTTATTTGGAAATAGTCTAATTTCTGGAGAAGTGGTTTGTCTGTAATGGTTAAAATGGGAATATTTTCAGGGGTTCTTATGCCGGATTTTCAAAATATCATGTAAGACAGTAATCTTAGTAGTCTACATTAATTGTCCTTGTAGATAAGTGAATCTTCTCCTTTAATTCAAGAGACTTCTTGCTACTTGACTTTCCTTGAGGACTAAACTCTGTTTTCTCCTTTGCTTCTAGGATATGAGAAATCTGAGGTTTGCATTGAAGCAAGAAGGTCACAGCAGAAGAGATATGTTTGAGACCCTCACAAGACATGCCTTTCCTCTGGCCTATAATCAGGTAAAGTTCAGGGCTCCCCTAAGCACCAAAACTTCTGCATTGCCTCCTCTGTGTTAGATGCCTATAGACTGGGCTTCTCTTTCTTTGACACACGCTTTACATTTCCTGGTGTGACACTTTTAAATAGGATTTAACCTGTTCCAGAGGGAGCAGGAGGTCAGTGAGAGTACTGCATACCCTTAGGAGCTTGTGCTCCACAGCCCTGAATTTGCCCTGTAAAATCTAGCCCGTGAGAGTGAGAGGGTAAGATGGCTTAGCACACTACTGGGAGGTCTTCCTGGAGTCCATTGCTCTTCATTTTGGTGCTGACAAACGATCCAGGCCAGGCTTTTGTGGCACTAGGTATAAGTAGAAACAGACCCTCTCAGCGCTGGAAAGATGGCTCAATGGTTAAGAGCACTGACTGCTCTTGCAGAGGACCCGGGTTTAATTCCCCGCACCCATATGGCAGTTAAGAACCGTCTTTAGCTCCAGGTCCAGGGAATCCATCGCCCTCTTCTGACCTCCATGGCATTGCACGACACGGGTGCACAAAACCTCCATGCAAACACAGGTGCACAAACCTACATGCAGACAGTACACCCATACTACATGCAGATCTTTGTGAGTTCAAGGCCAGCCTGGTCTACAGAGTGAGTTCCAGGCCAGCTAGAGCTACAGGGAGACCCTGTCTCGAAAAGACAAAAAAAAAATTAAAAAACATTTAAAAATAGGAAACAGACCCTCTGATCCTAAAAGCCATTTAAACAAATCCAGCCCCCCTCCAATTGAGGCAGGGTCTCCTGTATCTCAAGCTGACCACAAATTCAGTGTAGAGAAAGAGGTCCTTGAACTTCTGATCCTCCACCCTCTCCCTCCCAAATACTCATTATGAGAAGGTCCTACCATGCCTGATTTATGCAGTGTTGGGGATTGTATTAGTCACTTTTCTGTTGCTGTGATAAACCACCATGACCAAGGGAATTTATAAAAGGAAGAGTTTATTTGAGCTTATGATTGACGATTCCAGGGAATCAGAGTTCGTTGTGGTGGGAGGCATGGTGGCTGGGGTTGGAGCAGAAAGCTGAGGTTCACATCTCGCAATAAGTACAGGAAGTCAAGAGAGAAAGACTGGAGACTGGCAAGGCTTGTTGAACTCACTAAGCCTGTTCCCAATGACATACTTCCTCCAGCAAGACCACACCTTCTAAGACCTCCCAGAACAGTGCCACCAACTGGGAACAAAATGTCTGAATACTTAAAGCCTGTGGTGGACACTCTCATTCAAACCACCACAGGGATCAAACCCAGGGCTTTGCACATGCTAAGTAAGTCCTCTGCTGACTGAAACCCAGCAAATGTACTTTGAAGACACAACTTGTGGAGGTACTTCAACCAGCAGTTCAATATAGCAGGTTTATTTTCTTAAAAAATGCCATTTCAAACGTCATTTGATAGCATTTACTATGTATTTGTAGGATGGGTCTAACAAGCATTTAATTAGTTAAGATCTATCACTAATTCAGAAGGTGATCCAGTATTGTATGTTTTAAAAAGTTTTCCATGGGCTAACAAGCTGCCTCAGCAGGTAAAGATGCCTGTAAGCATGAGGACTTAAGTTTAATCCCCAGGACCTACATGGTAGCAGGGGAGCAGGAGAGAAGTGACTTCTGTAATTTGTCTTCTGATTGCCACAGATATTTGACACATGATTGAGCATGTATACACACAAATCAACAATAATAAATATTAAGTTAATTTTTATTGAGCGCATTTCATACAATATTTCTCAATCAAATCTATACTCATTCCCCTATCCATGCCCACCCCTTACAGCCCCCCGCCCCCCACCAGAGCTCATGGACTCTGTCATAAATGTTAAGTCCTGTCTTGCATCTTTTTCTTAGTCTTTTATAACCTTTTCGATGCAAAATGTTTTACTGTTTTGGTCAGCTCAGTTTTTTTATTATTTTTTCTCTTTTTTTTTTCCTTTTAAATTATTTATTATTCAACATATTAATTAACTATACACTTACCAACATAAATCAAAAGTACAAATTCTAAATAAACTATAGATTAATTCCTAAAACAACATTGAGAGATTCACATTTTAAGGGAAATAGTACAGGTGCATGCAGGTAAAAAGCAACTGATTAAAAATATGAAGACATATCTTCATTCATTATGGTAATACAATGTGTGAATACAAGTGGTAGGTCGAATTCTAGAGAGCCCATTAAAGAATCACATTGGAAATAGCACAGTTTGCCTTCACAGATAGATGAAATATAATAATAAAGTTGCCACTTCTTGCCTGCCAACTGGGGATCCTGACATAGCATACCACAAAGGGAAACCATTTGTCCTTTTCTTTTCTAGGACTGTTGTTACTTCACTTAGCAATAATGCTTTGCGTTAGTTCCATACCATTTACAGCAAGCTCATGACTATGCTCAGCTTTTGTCTTTTTTTTGGTCTTTTTTTTGAGCTATGTCTGTAGCCCCTACTGGCTGGCTGGAGCTCTCTACATGGTGTCGGTTAGTCCAATGAATCGTGCCGATACTACGGTTAGACTGAATTTCGCACGCTCTATAGCCAGAGGTCTCGACGAAGATTGGTCTGACGTCGTCTCAGCAGCTGCTCTGCGATAGCATGAAGGTGGACCGATTAAATAGCTCAAGGACGATTAGACAAGGGAACCAGACAAGGCTACACGCTAGGCGATTGTAATTCTTTAATTAAAAACCCTCATAAAACTCCATGTGTGGAGATGTACCACTCATTTTTGTTATCCAGTCATCAGTTGAAGGGCTATTAGGTTGGTTTCCCAGCTCTTTACCTAGTGAATGAGAGCTCCGCAGTAAAACATGAGCTGTGGCATGTGTGTTGTGCTGTATGGGGATGGGTCTTGGGTGTATGTGGTAGGACAACCAAGAGATGGTATGGGGCCCCTGGTCAGGGGTGGTGGGCTCATTTTGAGTTGTTTTAAAGGGTTCTCCACACTAGCTTTCCACAGTGTTGTAACCAGTTTACATTCCACACCTGCAGTGGTATGAAGTGTTCCCACCTTCCCCAAAACCTCTCCCAGCTTGGGTGCCTTGGCTAGTTCATTACTGGAGTGAATGATACATTAGTTGGTTGTTATTTGCCATTTTCCTAAATTTTAAAATGATGTTTGAACACGTTTTTTTAAGATGTTCCTTCTATCTCTCAAGATTCAGTGCCTCTTTTCTATAACTGGTGAATTCGCTGGTCATCTCTTTACTCATACTTTGTTGGGGCCCATATTTGTTTTTCTTCTTTGTTGTTTTTGCTTGTTGGTTGTTTTTTGGTTTTGGTGGTTTTTTTTTTTTTTTTTTTTTTTATTGGGTATGTTGTTGAGCAGCAAAGGTTCTCCTTGATACCCAGCTGTCTGGAACATCTCACTCTGCTAGATCAGGCTGGGCTATTGAATCCAAAGATGCCGTCCCTGCCTCTGCCCTCCCAGTGCTAGGCTTAATGGCATGGCCCCCATGCCCCGCTGTTACTTACTCTTGAGTTATAACTAGATTTTACTTATTTGTTTGACTCGGCAGTGTGAGCTATCTGGAGTTACTTAGGGTAATCAGTGTGAAGGTTTTCCTCCCACATGGGGGTTTTATCTGTCACCTTCCTTGATTGTATCCGTTAGCTGTTACAAAGCTATTGAGTTCTGATGAGGTTCCACTTGTCAGACCTGTTGTCTCCAATTTTCCTGTGCAGGACTTGCGGTTTGATTTAGAAATTATCTCTTCGTGTCCTCCTTTTCTACACTACACCTATGTCTTATGTGGTCTGCCTCTGGCCGACCTTTTTCTTCTATCACCTGCAGGGTTTGCAAGGTTTGCAGGTTAGTAGATCTGATCCACTCGGTTATTTTTATTTTTTATATGTTTGATGAGGTCGGTTTTTTGTTGTTTCATGGTTGATCTTTAAGTTTTGTTTCATACAAGGTATCCATGAACACCATTTTGCTGAAGTGTATCTTTCCTCCATTGACAGCTTGTTTTTCTTGGACCCATTTGTCAAATATGAGGTGGATTGAACGTTATATGAAGCTCATTGATTTGGATTTCAATTTTATTCCTATGGTTCAATGGTGCTTCGTGTTGTTTGCCAAGAACCAGGCTGGTCTGTTATGACTAGCCCTAATGATGCTGCAGTGCTAGGTTGATCCCCGCAGATATTGCATACTTTCACTCAGGTGTGGCGTTAGCTATTCATGGCTGTTTGTTTTTTCCCCACATGAACTTATTTTTTTCTTTTTTTCCTCTTCGGTTTCTTTTTGTCTTCTTTTTCGCTGTATCTTTGTTTATTAGATGACTTTTGGTATTTCATTAGACTTATCATGTGTTCCACTTCATTTTCAGGCATATTCCCCTCCTTCCCCACCTCCTCCCTTCCCCCACCCCACCCACCCCACACCCATCCCAGACATGCATTCTGCCCATAACGCTCTGCAGTTTTCCGGTTTTTTTTTGCATTTTTTTAGCAAATAAGTGTATAATTTATAATACAAGCACTGTCAGGTAAACACCAATTTGCAAGCCGATTGCTTTAGCGATTCATGGTCTTTTGTGTTGTTGCCAATGAACGTAAGGATTTTTTTGCAGTCTGTGAAAAAAACTCATGGGGACTCTCTCTCATTTGAAACCTCAGCCTTCTTTCCCGTGCGGGCTTTCCACATGGTTTGTCCTAGGATTAAGTGGGCTCCGCCACAAATCTCAGCGGCGGCGCCACAATTGACATCCAAACATGGGGCAGAAAGAAGGAAGGAAACTCTTTGACACTTCAGCTGGCTGATAAAACTTTCTTACCTCTCCCTTTTATAGGACAAAGAAAAACACGATGATTGGATTAAAAGGTACCCTGGAATTAAGCTGTCAATCCATGAGGGAAACAACCTGACTAGAGTCCAAAAATGACATCTTCAGAGAAAATTGACTGTTTTTGCTTCTCACCTACTCTCACCCCTTTTCCAAAAGCCTAGGGAACAACTGCAGAAGAGAGCATGGTAGATGTAAGGGCTGGGAAGAGATTGGGGTGAACTCATTGGAGACTATAAGCAATAACACTGGACTCTGTCTTTTTGATAAACATGCTTGTGCATACAAGCTTCTCAAATTGGATTTATGGGAAACTTGGTTGTTCAAAATATGAACATCGATACTTGCTATTTGGTTTTACATAAATGTTAATTACATTCATTGCTTATGCCTGGACAGTCGGCTTACTCTATGGTTGGGATTTTTTTTTTGGATATTTTAATTAGCCTTAGTGTGAAAATAAAGTTTCAGGTCTGAACCTCCTGTCCCCCACTGCCTAAGCACTTCAAAACAGGCTTGAACCATGCTGGCTATTCAAACTCAGGTTCCTTTGTGTTGTAGCCTCACCCTTGGGCTCCCCTGCCTCTCAGAAATAATTAAAACTAATTAAAAGGGTGAGGTGGGAAAGCTTAGTTAGGATGGGTTGGATTCTAAGCCAAAGGTACCTCCATGGCCACAGCCATGGGGTGGAGTGTAATGACAAAAGAATTTTAGGAGGCCTGAAGAATTGAGTCATGATGGATATTTTAAGCGGACATGTTGGAATAAACTCTTCGCATTTGATACCTCGAAAAAAAAAAAAAAAAAAAAAAAAGAAAAAAGCTCATGGGGATTTGCATTGGTGATTGGAGTGAATCTGTATATTAATTGGGGTAGAATAATGGATCTTATTTGTTTATTATAGTAAGTGTTGGCCAATCACGAGCATGGGAGTCTGTCCCTTCTTTTTTGATTTGGTCAGTTTCAAATCGCCGTCGCTGGGTTTTAAAATTTTTGTTGTAAAGGTCTTTGGTGTCTTTGGTTAGGTTTATTCCTATATATTTTATTTCTTTTGAGACTATTGTGATTGGGAAGGTCTCCTTATATTTCTTCTCCAGTTGCTTATTGTTGCTGTAAAGAAAGGCTACTGGTTTTTCTAGGATTATTTTGTATCCTGCCACTTTACTGAAACTTTTAATCGTTTCTAAGAGTTTTCTGGTGGAATTTTTAAAGGTAAACTATCATATCATCTGTGGAGCTGCCTTGTATTAAGTTTTTCTTTCTTTTTTTTTTTTTTTTCTTCTGTTTTGTTTCATTTTTATCATAGTTTTTTTTTTTCACTAAAGGGATCAGATTTTTCTATTGTGAGACAGGCTTTTCTCTCTGAGGATCTAACCAACAGTTGTTTCTGTCACAGGAAGTTCCCACATGATGGAAGGGAGAAATCTTTCACACAGGCTGTGGCCAGTAGGAGGACTATGATGAAGTATTTCATGGCCTGACGTTGACTGAAGATAAAATATGATGTTTGGGTAGAAAAATTTGAGATCATGTCCTTGAGCCCATTTTCTACATTATTAAAAAAGGTTTAAAAATATTTCTATATTTAATAATTTTAACTGTTTGGATAAAAAGATTTATGGGAATAGATCTTTTTAAGCTATTATGAATGTGAGACTGAAGATTTTAATTTCTCAGGAAACATGCTGTATCTTGATTTATACATATCTGCCTCTGCACTATTAGAAATTTAAGGAAGAGCTCACAAGCATGTTTGAGAAAGCCCTTGTTGCAGAGAATTTTCCTCCCCAGGGGGATCTGCCTCAGGTTCCCCAGTTATTAGGCAAAGCAAGGAGTTAGACTAGACAATTTATTAGGCTTGTCTACAAAGTGATACAGGTAAGCATACACTCACTAGCCCAGCAGCAATTCTCCTTTCCCAACGTGACCACCCAGAGTCCTGGCATGAATTCTGTGTCCTCTGCCCCTGGTGATGAAATGGCGAGAGAGACCCTGAGCCCCTTGGGCTTTTATATGCTCCTGGTATCCCAGAGTCCCAGAGTTCCATGGGTGTTCCAGCAAGCAGCACATGAGTGCCAGCATTGCAGGAAACCAGGCTCGGCTTTGCCCTGAGCCCCTCCCTCTAAGTAAATCAGACGCCTTCTTTGTAGTTTGCAGCTTGTCCATTGATAAATCCACTTCAAAGAAGATACACTGTATCCCACAGTGTATTCCTATTCCATCTCCAACCAAATTCTGAGACATTAGCCATCCCTTTTCTCTGGCATCTCTATATCTTTTATGGCTTATTCCCCTAAAAAAATGTCAAGTGTCAGGCCAGCTTTCTCCTTAAACTATTCCTCTCTCTTTCGAATGCTAGACTTCTGGAAAGAAATATATTCTAGCCTATCCTCACTCTAACCCCTTCATTCCTCCAGCCCATGTCAGTTTCCAGCTTTATCCTTGGCTTCTTATTGAGGTTTGTGATGGGTAGTGTTGATTGTGATTTGACTGAATCTAGAATTACCTAGAAAACAAAGTTATGAGGATACCTGTGAGGGATTGTCTAGATTAATGCCTGTGAGGGATTATTTGGATTCAGTTAATTGAGGTAGGAAGATGCCCTCTAGAAGTAGGCAGCATCATTTCCTGGACATGGCTCCTGCAGTGCATAAAAAGAACAAACCTGCTGGGGATGGTGGTGCATGGCTCTGTCTTCCTAGTGCTGGGATTAAAGGCATGTGCTACTACGCCCTTCTACTATTGTGTTCTTGTACTATACTAACCTTTTCTACTCAGTTTCCACTGCCTTTGTCTTTTCCTTCAATGTAATTATGGGTTTTTTTTTTCTGGTCTTTTTGAGACAGGGTCTCCCTGTAGCCCCAGCTGTCCTGGAACTTGCTCTGTAGACCAGGCTGGCCTTGAACTCACAAAGATCTGCCTGCCTCTGCCTCCTGAGTGCTAGGACTAAAGGCATGTGCCACCACGCCCGGCCAATGTAATTATGTTTTAACAATGTTCTACATCAGCCCTCTGTTCCCCCTTTGCCATAATCTCATTTTCTCCCATAACTGCAGTTATTGCTGCTGTGTAGATGACTACTAAATCTATGCATGACATTGCTCTGGAGTGACTCTAACTACTCCAGTCCTCAAGATTTCTCCTCCAGAAGTCCATGTTCTTCACAAGCGCATTGATGCCCTAACCTCTCTACAGTCCTAACACCCACTTGTTATCCTCTGAGTTCCGCAAGCCTGAGTATCCTCAGTTGCTCTCGTTCGGTAACCCCAAGGCACCTTTTTCATTGTTCTGTGACTTGCCTCCCATAGGCTCATCAGCTGCATGCTCTGCAGGTCCTGTTCATTGCTAACTCAACTCTTTCTGTTTCTATTTGTGCTTCCTCATTTAACGCAATTTCTCAACTGGTTCCTCTTCTTTCAATTTCCTCCCCTTCCAGCTTATCCTGCACACTGATGTTCTTGTGCTTTTGTTGACTTGAATGTAAATACAGTCAAGCTGTCAGACATGGTGGTATGCACCTTTAATCTTAACACTCAGGAGTCAGAGGTAGGCATGTCTCTGTGAGTGTGAGGCCAGCCTGGTCTACATAGTGAGTTCTAGTTCCCCAGGGCTACATAGACCCTATATCAAACAAACAACAAAAACAATGCAGTCAAGCCACTGTACACCCCTTCCAGTAAACCTCAGTGACTCTTCAGAGCTCTTACCCTATACTGTAACCATACAGAATTGGCTGAAGCACTCTGGCCTATACAGCTCATTCTTAGATTGGACTTTTCTGTTTCCTTCATGTGCAATCTCCTTGTCTCTCTAGTGCTTATCCTCCATACACTCACCCTTGAGTATCTTGGTCAGTTTGAATTGCTGTCCCATGCTCTATGTGGTGCCTCATGAGAGATAGTCCATGTTGTATTTCATTGTTAGACTTGCTTGGTTCCCTTTTGGAACACATACCTCAGCTTCCTTCTATGATAATTATGTTGTAATTGTCTTTACCAATACTGCCCACTCATTTTACTGTGAGTTTCTCCAGGCAGGGATTATCCTTCATCTCTCTAGCCTCAGTGTAATGACTTCTGCACAGAAAGGTTTTTATTGTTTGTTTGGGGACATGCTGGGGATGGAACCCAGCTACGTGGGCATTCTACTGCTGAGATAAATTCCCAGCCCATGCACAGGAAGTTTATAATGACAGGATTTTTTTCTCCATAATTCTAATTGAGCTTTTGTACATTTCTTTTTTTCATTTATTTTTATTATATATATATATATTTTTTGTACAAGATTAGCAAATCTAGACCCATGTCCTCCACCCTATCCACCCACCCCACCAGAGCTCATGTATTCTGCCAAACATGCTTTTCATCTCTTTCTCAGTCTTTCTCAATATTCTTCATGTGGAAGTTGACTGTTCTGAGCAGAAGTTCACTGTTTCAGTCAGTTCTTTGATGCAGGCCTTTCTGTTGTTGTTGTTGTTGTTGTTGTTGTTTCTAATATGCTTCACTCCCAACTGCTTGGACAAAAGCTCAAGGGACCATGCACAAGAAATACTTACAACTAGGTAATTGGCACTAGCATCCACAGATGAGGTATACCATTCGTCCTTTGTTTTTCTGGGACTGTGTTACTTCACTCAGCATGATGTCTTCTAGCTCCAGCCATTTTTCTGCAAAGCTCATGATGTCATCTTTCTTAACTGCTGCATAGAACTCCATTGTGTACATGTACCACATTTTCTCTATCCACTCGTCAGTTGAGGGGCATTT
>VZQC01001442.1:6482530-6517791 GCA_009823505.1 Rhizomys pruinosus
GAATTAATTGTGAATTATTTTTTAAATTTAAAACAATAGATAGAAATGTAAAGAAGATATTGCCAATGAAAACATATTTTCCAGTTACTAAACGAACTGACTTTTTATTAAATCTAGATTGTGTTTGATTTGTATCTTTTCAGAAGCAATTTTGGAAGAGTAGATTCTTATTTCTGTATTCTAATCTATTAAGTGGAAATTCATGGATAAAAGTATCTGACTTTTGCATTTTCTTATGCCACGTGAGAAATAGGAAGGTGTATGAACCAAGGCAGGGTAAAATGAATGCATACATACAACATTTCTTAGTCAAATTTAGACCTGTTCCCCCACCCATACCCCCTCACAAGAATTCATGCATTCTGACATACATGTTAAGTGCCATCTTACATCTTTTTTTCTCAGTCTTTTATAACTTTTTTGACACAGAATTTTACAATTTTGGTCAGTTCTTTGAACAAGTCATTTTTGTCATTGTTGTTCCCTTTAATTTTGTATTACTCCAAAATATGTATATATATATTCTATACATATACCAAAATTACAAACTCTGAAAATAAACTCTAGGTTAATTTCAAAACAAGTTTTTTAATTAAACTGTTCCATTAGAAAATAATAGAAAAATCATTGTATGGAAACAAATGGAATAGATATTTCTAAAGAGTGTGGTCTGTCACTAGAACCTGGAATTTGGCGTTTGTTTTATTGGAGGCATCTACAGAAGGGTTGACTTACAAGGTTATAGTACTTGGACATATTTTTAATATCTATGTTGGAAATCCTTGTTTCTTTCCTTAGATGTCAGTAATGTTATACACTAGGAGAACATGTGAACTAAATTGTTCATATGAAGTTTTTCCAAAACTCAATTGTCATTAACTTTTAACTACTAAAAGCCATTCATCAAAAATTTAAATCAGTCACACAATAATAAAATCTACAGATCGGCTATGGGAACTGCTTTCCTAAATTGAGATCATTTCTGAATCCTATGTTGGGTTAGATTAAGGAACAACTAGGAAGTTGAGAAGTGGTGCAGGGTGAATGATACCAGTCCCACCCAGAGGTGACCATCTAGTAGAAATGATGTACAGATATGTATGGCTTCAGTACAGGATATTTCGCTTTCAGTTGTGCAAGAGGAAAGTCACAGGGGTGCTCTCAGGAAGGAGCTTGAAAAAGCTTACATTTGATAGTTGTTAGTGTTGAGCCTTGAAAGATGGATGTAGTTTTCAGTGGGCCAAAAAGGTAGAGCAAGTGGGATTTCTATCCAGAGGCAAGACGTGACCCTAAATATAGAATGGGAAAGCTAGCAGCATTACAGGGAGTTTGTGAGGGAGGAGATTCAGGGTAATCTGGTAGAGGATCATAGTTCTGTAGAGAGCTTGTGTCTCGGGGAAAAAAAAAAACAGACACCACAGATACCTACTGAAGGTTCAGGAAGAAATGATAATGTAAAGACAGCCTCAGACAGAACAGATTAGGGAAACCAGTGACTTCGGGAGCTGTGCCAGAAACCTGGGCAAGAGGACCACAGTCGTCCTAGTCAAGAATGTGGGTGAAAAGGGGTATGAGCAGAGACTTCACAGACCCAGATAGCAGCTTGGTCAGAAAGGACAGGACAAAGGTGAATTGACTTTGGTTCTCAGGTTTGGGGCAGGGTGGCACTCTGTTGACAAGGAAGTCCGAAAAGGATTTCCTTTGGGAAAATAGGTGAAAGAGAAAGGAAGGGAGAAGTGGCCTTCTTTCATTATCTTTTTTGTGCTCAATGTGTACTCCAGTGTCTGCTTCAAGCTGGGTGAATCTTTATGAATCTAGGAAAATTATCTCTGAGTGGAAGAGACATAACCCCGTTTGCAGAAGTTTAAAGAGAGAGAGAGAGAGTGGTTTGTAATTTAAAGAAAAAGGGAGGAAGGGAGAAATGAAAGCAAGGGAGAAATAAAGAGGAGCAGAAAGGTAAAAGAAGAAAGACTAAGAAAAAGATGAAAGACACATGGCAGAACGCATGAGCTCTGGCAGGGTGGAGATCAAGGAAGGGGGAATGAGTCTAAATGTGATTAAGAAATCTTGTATGAAATACACAAAACCTCAATAAAAAAGAGAGAAGAAATGAATAATACGTTAAAGAAAGTAGGGGCAACAGCCATATTTCTTTACTCTATATGCAGAGGAAAGAAAGTTTCCCCTTTAAGAGACAAGTGGGTTCTTCTAGACCTGGATCGTGGATCAAGCCCCATTTTTAAGACAGTGTTTTGATTACATTGAGGAATGATCGACAACAGCTCCAGAGAGAGTGGACTGATCTGCTTCTCATCCACCTGTGCCCCTTTTCTAAGCCCAGGGAATAATCTGCGGAAGAGGGGACGTGGTAGAATGTAAGGGCTGCGATTGGGGTGAATGGTGAAACAATAGCAATGAAGTCTGGACCCTCATCTGATCAGCCTGATTGAACATACAACCCCTCACCCCCCGCTGGAAGGTGGGGCTGTGGGGGTTTCGGCACAACAGCCTGCAAATTGGTTTTACATGAAGGATGCTTGTACTCATGGATTATCACTTATAGCTAAAAAATGGAAAAAAAAAAACAGAGAAATATGCAGGACAGTCATGGCAGAATGCATGATCTCGGTTGGGGTGGGGGTGGGGGGGAAGGGAAGGGGAGATATGCCTGAACTGAATTGGAAAATGATGTATGAAATGCACAAAGCATCAATAAAAAAATGTTAAAAAAATATTGATAGACCAACAACAACAACAAAAAAAGACAGTGTTTTGAAAGGAAAGGGGGTGGTTGCTCCTGTCAGACACTGCCATAGTGGGGAATGTGAGAGTGTGCCAAAAGGAGACTTCCCGGAAGTGTAACCGAAGCGTGATCATATTGAACAATACAAAGGTCCCTGCCTGAAAAATACTTTAGAAAGCATTTTCTATTTCAGCCAAAGCATTTCTTGTTGGATCTTTGCTTTCTAAATACTAAACATTACTAAATTCTCATAGGTTGCATGTAATCAAACTAGCTTTAGCTAAGTGATACGATTTTGCAAGAAATGTTGCAATCCTTCTTACATTATTGACAGTTCATTTGAAGGCAGAAACCAACATAAAGTCTATTTTATTTTGACTCATGAACAGAGCATCACAGAAAGCAAAGACTTTGTTGACATGAACAAAAACGTTCAGGGGCCAAATATTTCATTGGTTTTCTTTATTGTTTGGTCATGTGTACTCAGACGGGGCAGTCAGAAAGAATAGAATTTTATTTTTATTTTTTTCTACTTTTATGTCTGTATGTTGCTGACATGTATGTAAGTGTACCTGTGTCATGCAGTATCCCCAGAAGTCAGAAGAGTGTCATTTACCCCAAAAGTACAGTTACAGATGGTCGTTAGCCACCATGTGGGTGCTGGGAAGTGAACTTGGTTCCTCTAAAAGATCAGCAGCATTCTTAATCACTGAGCCAGCTCTCCAGCCCCAGAAATAATATAATTCTAGATGCAAGTTTCTGAAGCCATCACTCTTACCATTTTTGTCATAAAATCAGTGTACACATTTTGTCATAAAATCAGTGTATACAAGAAGAGTGTTAACACACAATATGAGTAAGCATGTTTTCCTGGGGCTTTGCTTCTGGGGTATTTAGGTGCACATGTGCTTGCGCTGGGCCACGAGGTTACAGCTCAGTGCTTGCTGTTAATCGTGGTCCAGAAAGTTTGACAGACACTATTTAGACATGAAATGTCAGGTGCAGGTACCAGACTTGCAGCAGCCACTGATGAATAGACCTGTGAGGGGATTTGTTTGCAGAGCCCTTCCAGTGTGCACTTGCCAGCTTGGGCAATGGGTCCAGTAACCTATGTCAGAATGAGCATCAGTCAACCTCCTGCCTGGAGACTTAGGAAGTCACATAATATTTATGTGCTTCAGCTTTCTCATCTATAATGGGGATAATAACAGTCCCTACACCATAGAGGTTTTATGAGGGTTAAGCTTAAAGTACTTGTAATACTGCCTGACATTCTATATAAGTGCCCAGTAAATGCCAGCTGTTCTCTTATTAGCCCACCATTTTCCCAGCAGGTGTAAGAAATAAGGATGATTTCTATAACTCCCCCCATGAGTATTAATAAAGGAATTGTGATAATATGTAGGAAACTTTAAGCACTTGAAAAGAAAGATGCTATATAAAGATAAGTGGTATTATTAACAGACCATGGGTTGCAGCTTGACAAAGGACTCACTGAAAGTCTGCAGTTTCAGAGTATTAAATCCAGAAAGCATCTGAACTAGAAATACAAAACAGGAAAAGCAATGCTATGGAATGAGAGGAATCCTTCAGAAATTGCTTTCTATTTTCTTTTTCCATTTTCCGAACCCACACGAACTTACTGATTTTGGGGGAACATGGTTCATTCAGATTTATATTTCTGCATAGCTCATTTAGATTTATGTTTCTATACTTCCTTTTTTTGGTGACATTCTGGAGGAAGGTTTCATCTCACAGTATTTCCTGAGTGCTCCTCTCTGAGCTGATGAACAGTCCTGAAGTTGCAGCTTTTGTTTGTTTGGGAGTATGGTGTATCTCACTTCATCTATTGAGCTAGGCATAGGTAAGAAGACACAGGCTGCTTTTAATTGCATCTTCTGATCACTTGAGAGGTATAAATGAGCCTGTGAATAGAGAATTCATGGAGGGAATTTTATTTTCTGCCTTTGCTATTCAGCTCAGAAATGGAGAAATTTCTAAATTGTATTAAAATTTTAAATGAGACAAAGATTTAGTGGATTCTTCCCTCTTAGGGTGATTACAGAATCAACAGATAAAAGGAAATAACATTTTGAGACTGAATTTGAAATGAGGAAATGCTTGCACACATATTCTAGCTTTCAGCCGTGCTTGGTTCTCTGCACTGCCCAACTCCTGGAATCAGTAACTGGTCTGCATTCTCCTCACCATTGCTGTCTGATTCAGAAGCACCAAATTCCCTACCTGTTATCATTAGTGTCTACTCAGAATTCATAGCCACAAGCCCTGTAGCCCTCCTAGTCAAACAGAGGTATTCTGAAACCTTATAAGCACATTATAATTCCTGGGAGTAGGCTTGGAAGATGGCTCAGTTGGTAAAGCATAAGAACCCGAGGAATGAGGTAAATCCCTAGAACCTACATTTAAAAGCTGAGCCTGGTGGTGTGCAGTTGTCATCTCATTGTTGTTTCAGCACTGAGGAGAAGAAGGTAGGAGGATTTTTGGAGCTCACAGGACTGGCAGCCTAGCCTAATTGGTGAGCTCCAAGTCAGTGAATGACTCTGTTTCAAAAGGAAAAAAAATGGCATAGCCAGGTGTGGTTCACACCTTTAATCATAACACTCCGAAGGCAGAGGCAGGTGGATCTCTCTGAGATTGAAGCCAGCCTGGTCTACATAGCAAGTTTCAGGACAGCTGGACACCTTGTCTCAAAAACAAAAAGAAGGTGGATGTGAGGCTGGAGAGATGGTTCAGTGGCTAAGGAAGCATACTCCGCTTACAAAGGAACTGAGTTCAGTTTCCAGCAGTTAGGTTGAGTGGCTTACAAGTAACTGCCTGTAACTCCTGTAACAAGAGATCTGACATCCTCTTCTGGCCTCAGAAGAGTGCACCAACTCCTCCCTGCACTTATGCATACAATTGAAAACAATAAAAGTCTAACTTTAGTAATGGTAGATGGTCCCTGAGAAACAATACTCAAGGTTTTCTTCTGGCCTACACATACATGCTCACATGTGTACATGTACACACACATCTATAAACTGGGGTTCTCTTTGGTCTTCCCATCTTCAACTGATTCTGCATTTCACTGACTTCTTCCAAAGTTCTGTAGTTTAGTAATGTGTAGTTACCAGAGTATTTATAAAATATATGTAAAATATAAAGCATTTTAGTCAGGTGCACATCGCCGTGACTACTGGGATGCATGATGGGTAGTTTCTCCAATTTTTTTCTACTTTAGCTACCTCTGAGTTTTATTTGCTGGATTTTTCTGTCCATTTTTTTCAATTATGGAAGTTCAATGTGATTGTGTTTCAGACTTCTTTGGTCAATATTTATAATCTTCACTCATTTTCTATCTCAGCTTAAGTTTCTTTAAGTACCTTCAGTATAATTTATAGTCCTGTCAGATCATTACCATATCATACTCTTTTTGGCTTTTCAACAAAAATACTAGCTTGGAATATTGAGTCTCTCACTGTATTTTTTGGTTACTGCCTTGAAATTCCCATTCTTTGGAATGTTATCCACGGAACTACTCTGATTCTGAGCCTGGGATTGAAAGGGATTTCAATTTCTTCTGACAACTATCTTGGGAATTATCAGCTTGAGAAGATTATACATTAATTTTCTGTTTGGATGTTTGGAGCACCATTCAGTTTTTTATGATTTGAGGTACAAATTGGGCTGATCTGTGGCCAGGAATTCTCAAAGGCAGACAGTGATAGAGATGCATGTTCTCACTTATCAGCACAAATAATTCCAGCATGAGAGTTCTCGTAGGGCCTAAAAGTCATTAGTTCCAGCTGGGTATGGTGGCATATGCCTTTAATCCCAGCACTCTGGAGGCAGAGGCAGGTGGATCTCTGTGATTTCAAGGCCACCCTGGTCTATGTAGCGAGCTCTAAGCCAGCTGGGACTAAAGGGAGACCCTGTCTCAAAAAAAAGTCATTAGTTCCCATCCATCCTTTGTTTTGGGGTAACATTTTGGAGGCAAGGCTTCCTTGAAGGAGACTTCCAGTCTGACTCCATCTTGTGTGGGCCCACGACTCCATTTCCTGTTTCCTATATTCTAAAAGGCAATGGAAACCGATTCAGTGAGTTCTCTGCATCCATGGTCGTAGCTAGCTTTTGGCTTTTAGTTATCTATTCTTCCTGCACAAGTTCATTAGTAAATTAAAAAGTATTTCTATTATATCTAGTACTTCTTCATGTGTTCATCAAAAGTCTCATGATACCATTGGTGAGTCCTGTTTACCCACAGCCTATGGGCTGCATGTGGCCAAGGATACCAATGAATATGGGCTGATATAAAATCATTAACATAATTAAAAACTTTGAGATTTTTTTTGATATGTTGTTTGCTGTGACAATTGCACTGTTGTCATGTGTGAACTTTGTAGGTTACAGTCTTATGTCACAATGTCAAAAGATTGGACACACATACCTGAGACTGTCAGATTTCCAGATACTTCTTCTTCTTTGTTTGAATTGTAATTTGCTGAAGATACTATCTTTCCTCCACTGAGGTTTTTTTGCCCCTTTGTCAAATATGAGGTTGCTGAAATTATATGAGCTCAAGTTTGGATCTTCAATTTTGTTCCATTTGTCAATGGGTCTGTTTTTGTGCCAGTACCAGGCTGTCTTTATGTCTATGGCCCTGTAATATAGCTTGAAGTCTGGTAGAGAAATACCCCCTGTATTAATTTTTCACTCGGGGTTGCTTTAGCTATTTGGGGTCTTTTGTTTTTCCATATGAATTTAAGGATTTCTTTTCCAAGTCTGTGAAGAAGCTCATGGGGATTTTGATTGGGATTGCATTGAATCGGTATATCAATTTGGGTAAAATGGACATTTTTACTATATTAATTTTTCCAATCCATGAGCATGGGAGATCTTTCCATCTTTTTCAGTCTCCTTCTTCAGGGGTTTAAAATTTTTGTTGTAGAGATCATTGGTATCTTTGGTTAGGTTTGTTCCCAGGTATTTTATTATTTTTGAGGCTATTGGGAGTAGGAAGGTCTTCTTATATTCCTTCTCCACTTGTTTATTGTTGGTGTAAAGAAAGGCTACTGATTTTTGCATGTTGATTTATTTTGTATCCCGCCACTTTACTGAAATTCTTAATCATTTCTAGAAGTTTTCTGGTGAAGTTTTTGGCATCCCTTAGGTAAACTATCATATCATCTGCAAAAGGGGATAGTTTAACTTCTTCTTTTCCGATTAGTACTCCTTTAATTTCCTTCAAGCACTATGTTAAAGAGGAATGATGATAAGGGGCATCCTTGCCAGGTTCCTGCCTTTAAGAGAAATGGTTCCAATTTTTCTCCATTTTAGGATAATGTTGGCAGTGGGTTAGCTATATATGGCTTTGATCATGTTGAGGAATGTTCCCTTCAGTCCGATTCCCTCTAGGACTTTAAACATGAAGGGATGCTGGATCTTGTCAAAGGCTTTTTCTGCATCAATTGAGATGATTGTGTGGTTTTTGTCTTTTAGTCCATTTATGTGTTTTATGATATTTATTGATTTATATATGTTGAACCATTCCTTCATCTCTGGTATGAATCCAACTTGGTCATGATGGATGATCTTTTTGATGTGGGTCTGTATGTGATTTGCAAGTATTTTATTGAAAAATTTTGCATCTATGTTCATTAATGAGATGGGTCTGTAGCTTTCTTTTTTTGTTGTATCTTTGGCTGGTTTTGGTATTAGAGTGATGCTGACTTCATAGAAGGAATTTGGGAGAATTCCCTCTGTTTGTATCCTTTTGAACAGATTGAGTAATAATGGTTGTAGGACCTTTTCAAATGTTATATAGAATTCTGCTGTGAATCCATCTGGGCCCGGGCTTTTGTTAGTTGGGAGGTTTCCTATTACATCCTCAATTTCCTCAAATATTATGGGTCTGTTTAAACTGTCAGTCTCTTCTTGGTTATGCTTTGTTGGTTCCCAGGATTTCAAATATTCACCCATTTCTCTTAGGTTTTCAAATTTAGTGGAGTATAGGTTCTTGAAGTATTCCTGCTTGATTGTCTGGGTCTTTTCTTTGTCCATTGTGATGTTTCCCCTTTCATCGTGAATACTATTGATTTGGAATTTCTCTTTCTTTTTTTTTTTTTTTTTTTTTTTTTTTTTTTTTGTTAACTGGGCTAGAGGTCTGTTTTGTTTTTCTTTTCAAAGAACCAGCTTTTGGATTCGTCGATTCTATGTATTGTTTTCTTTGTTTCTATTTCATTGATTTCTGCCCTGATTTTTGTCATTTCTTCCTGTCTGTGGGTTTAGGGTTCATTTGTTTTTGTCTCTCACATGTTTTTATGTGCAGTGTTAGATCGTTTACTTGTTCCTTTTCTGGGTTTTTTTTGTTTGTTTGTTTGTTTGTTTTTAACGTGGGCACTTAGGGCTATAAATTTCCCTGTTAGGACTGTTTTTAATGTATCCCACAGGTATTGTTGCATTTTATTGTCATTTTCATTTAGCTCCAGGAATGATTTTTTGTCTTTTTGAGACAGCTTTAGTCCCAGGCCTGGAGCTCACTTTGTAAACCAGGCTGGCCTTGAACTCACAGAGATCCACCTGCCTCTGCCTCCCAAGTCCTAGGATTAAAGGCGTGTGCCACCACGCCCAACTTTATTTCATTCTTTATTTCTTCCCTGACCCACTCATTATTCAGGATTATCTTGTTTAATCTCCATGTGTTCTTTTTTTTACATTTTATTTTTTTATTTTTTATTTTTATTTTTGTATGTGTATGAATGTACATCTTTATGTAGGTTTGTGCACCCATGTCATGCAATGCCTCGTAGGTCAGAAGAGGGTGTCAGATTCCCCTGGAACTGAAGCTAAAGACTGTTCTCAGCCGCCACGTGGGTGCTGGGGATTGAACCCGGGTCCTCTGTAAGAGCAGTCAGTGCTCTTAACTGCTAGGCCATCTCTCCAGCCCTCCATGTGTTCTTATAGTTAGTAGGGCTTATCCTGGTGTTAATATTGAGCTTTATTGCACTGTGGTCTGATAGAATGCATGAAATAATTTCAATCCTTTTGTATTTGTTGAGATTTCTTTTGTGTCCCACTATGTGGTCAATTTTGGAAAATGTTCCATGGGGTGCTTAGTAGAAACTATATTCTCTGGTGTCTGGGTGGAATATTCTGTAGATATTTGTGAGGTCCATTTGGTGTTCTGATGTCACTTTTTTTTTTGTCTAGTTGCCCTATCCAAGGTATTCAATGGGGTATTGAAGTCCCCCACTATTAGCATGCTGGGATTAATCTGTGTCTTAAGGTCCTAAAGGATTCTGTTTATAAAGTTTGGTCCACCAGAGTTTGGCACATAAACTTTTAAGATTGTGAAATCTTCCTGGTTAATTGTTCCCTTGATTAGGATATAATGGCCCTCCTTGTCTTTTCTTATTAATTTTACTTTGAGGTCTATTTTGTCTGTTATTAGAATAGAAACTCCTGCTTGCTTTTTGGTACCATTTGCTTAGAATATTTTTTTTCATCCTTTCACTCTAAGGTGCTGTCTGTCCTTGAGGGTGAGATGACTTTCTTGTAGGCAGCATATAGATGGATTCTGTTTCCTAATCCATTCTCCCAGTCTATGTCTTTTGATTGGGGAGTTTAGACCATTAATATTTAAGGTTATTATTGAGAGATTCGTGTTGTTTCTTTTCAACTTATTTTTCATTTGCATTCTTGGTCTAGGTATTTATTTACTCTGTTATGCTTTTGTTAATTTCTCTCTTGGGTTGCTTGAGGATAGTTGCTCCTTTCCTCTGTTATTTGAATTGCTTCAAGTATTTTCTGAAGTGTTTGTTTGTTTTTTTTTTTGACATGTGTTCTTTTATTTTGTTTATGTCATGAAAGATTTTACTTTCTCCTTCAACTATGATTGACATTTTTTTTCTAGGTATAGTAATCTGGGTTGGCATCTAGTCATTTAGCACTGGGAATACTTTGGTCAATGTTCTTCTGGCTTTCATAGTTTGCACTGACAAGTCAGCTGTACTTCTATGGGTTTCCCCTTATATGTTACTTGTTTTTCTCTTGTGGCTTTCAGTGTTTTGTCTTTGTTTTGAGCATCTTGGTTTTGTTTGTTTGTTTGTTTGTTTTTGGTCTTTTCGAGACAGAGTCTGCCTATAACCCCAACTGTCCTGGAACTCACTCTGTAGGTCAGACTCACCTTGATCCGCCTGCCTCTGCCTCCCAAGTGCTAGGATTAAAGGCATGCACCACCATGCTTGGCTGCATCTAGTGTTTTAACTATGTTATGGCATGGAGAATTTCTTTTCTGGTCTTGTCTATTTTGTGTTCTATGTCCTTGTATTTGTATGGGATTGTCTTTTTTGAGTTTGGGGAAATTTTCTTCTATTATTCTGCTGAAGATCTCAATACCATTCTCTTGGGATTCTTCTCCTTCCTCTATCCCTATGATGCAGAGGTTTGGTCTTTTCATAGTGTCCCACATTTCCTGGTTGTTTCACTCTTGTGTTTTTTACAATTTTTCATAATCTTTTCTTGAGATTTCTAGCTATACTGTGTTATCCTGTTGATCTTATATTCTTTTTTCTGCTTCATCCATTCTGCTTCTGAGACTTTTTCCCATCCTTTCCTGGTGATTGGATGAATGTTCAATTTCCTTTTTCATTTCATCCTGTTATTTCTTCAGTATTTCTACTTCCTTTTTTTAGCTTTTCATTCTCTTCTTGTAGCTCTTTGCTTCATTCTCAGTTTCTTTTTTCCTTTCAGCCTGAGATCTTTTCAGTGTTTCCACTGCCTTCCCGAGTTTGTCATTCTCTCCTTCTAGGTCTTTTTGGAGTTTGTATTTCTCTACCTCTAGTTCTTTTCGGGATTTGTATTTCTCTTCCTCTAGTTCTTTTTGGAGTTTATCATTCTCTGTCTTTAGTTCTTTCTGGAGTTTATCATTTTTCCTTCTAGTTCCTTCATGAGGTTTTCATTCTTTTCCTTTAGTTCTCTGATTTGTTCTTTATATTCTTGGATTTCTTTGAATATTTCTACAATTGTTCTTCTAAGATCAGTGTCTTGGTTTCCTTCCAGGGAGATCTCTTTGTTGGGATCTTCTACAGGACTGGTTAAGTTCGGTGGGGATTTATTATGAGCTTTTCCCATATTGTTGTTTTTCCATTGTGTCTTTGGCATGTGGATTTGTTTGTTTGTTTGTTTGTTTGGCTTCTGTTGCTAATCTCAAACGTTAATATGGAGGACTGGTTGGTCACTCAGTTTGCTTCCTGCTGGTTTCTTCCTCAGCCTTGGCTGTGTGGCCTAGAATCACTGATACTGCACCTGCTGGATCATCCCAACCACAGCAAACCACAGCATCAGCAGCTTATCCTCTCCACCACAGTACCAGTAGTTTGGGGGGAGGGGAGTTTACTCCTTTGGTCTGCGTGCCGGACCCCACCTGGCCTCCGAATGTTCACGCAGCTGTCTGTCCCTCTATCCATGTACACAGTTCTTCTCTATGGTTCTAGAGGTGAGAGATGGATCCCCTGGGTGTGCAGCAAGGCTGCATGCTGGACCCCACCTGGTTACTGAATGTGCAGGCTGCTGTCTGTCCCTCTATCCATGTACACAGTTCTTCTCTATGGTTCTAGAGGTGAGAGATGGATCCCCTGGGTGTGCAGCAAGGCTGCATGCTGGACCCCACCTGGTTACTGAATGTGCAGGCTGCTGTCTGTCCCTCTATCCATGTACACAGTTCTTCTCTATGGTTCTAGAGGTGAGAGATGGATCCCCTGGGTGTGCAGCAAGGCTGCATGCTGGACCCCACCTGGTTGCCAAGTGTCAGTTTTTGTACTTCTTCCATCGCTGCTTCATCCCTTTAAGAGTTTGATTAAAATGGCACTCCCATATTCCCTCAAGATTTGTTCTGTATGTTCCTTAGTCATACTTAATGTCATCTTCTCTTCATTCTCATTTCATGATCATAGGACTTTTCTTTGTAGTTTAATAATTAGGAAATCTAAAAAATTCTTCGTCCCAGCCTCACTTGGTTCAGCATTGCATTTTCTCTGTCTGAAGTGACCTTATCTGGTTTTGCTACCTCTGTTGTGTCTCTACCCCATCCCTATACATGCCTCTGTCAGCTGATGACCACGTGTTCTTCCCTGTGTCTATCACATCACTTGCCCTTCTGTTATCATCATTGTTGTTAGATCATCCAAAGTCATCTTATCCTTTGAGCTTAGCTGGGATGCCATCTACATCCCCCAGGCCTGTCTGTCAGGAAGTCACCCTGGAGCTCACTGTGCCATGTACTCTAAATGATCTACAGCTCATCCCTCTTCATCTGTCTCCTTTGGAGGATGTCTACCTCCTTACAGACAGTGACCATGTCCTCTTTGTCATTTTCTCCACCTGATAACTTCTTTATAGTGGGCCTTCAGTAAATGTTGACCCAGTGAATATGCTAATGTAAATAGACTGCATACATAGGAACCACTGGCAACCAGACCATTGGAAAAAATATTATGTTTAGATAGAACATTTATTCTACAAAGGTTTACTTTTAATTTATTTTTTTTTTTTGAGAGAGAGAGGAGAGAGAAAGAGACAAGGAGAGTTGTATGTGCATAGTCAAGGGAGAAATTAAGAAAGAAATAAAAATATTCCTCAAATTAAACAAAAACAACAGTGTAACACAACAGATCTCTGGGACACTTTAAAAGCAGTCCTAAGAGAGACATTTATAGCTCTAAGTGGCTACATTAGGAAAAAAAAGCACAAATAAATGACAATGTTGCAACTCAAAACACTTGAAAGACAAGTGAATCCCAAACCCAACAGACAAGAAGAAATAGCAAAAATCAGAGTAGAGATTAATGAAATAGAAACAAAGAAAACAAAACAAATCAGTGAGTCCAGGAGCTGTTTCTTTGAAAGGATAAACAAGATAGACAGACCCTTAGTCCAGCTAACCAAAAGAAAGAAAGAGCAACTCCAAATCAACAAAATTAGAAAGCGGAAACATTACAGCAGGTAATAAAAAGATCCAGAACATTATATGGGAATCCTTTAAAAATCTATGCTCTATTAAATCTGTAAATCTAAAAGAAATGAATGAATATCTGAAATCATGGGACTCACCAAAACTTAACCAAGAAGAGATGAAAAGTTTAAACAGACCCTGTGGTGGTTTGAATGAGTGTCCCCCATAGGCTTTAAGTATTCAGACATTTTGTCTCCAGTTGGTGGCACTGTTCTTGGAGGTCTTAGAAGGTGTGGCTGTGCTGGAGGAAGTACGTCATTGGGGGCAGGCTTAGTGAGTTTAGCAAGCCTTGCAGTCTCCAGTATCTCTCTTGACTTCCTGTGCTCATTGCAAGATGTGACCCTCGGCTTCCTGCTCCAGCCCTGGCCACCATGCTTCCCTAGCCACAATGGATGCTAATTCCCTGGAACCATCAATCGTAAGCTCAAATAAACTCTTCCTTTTATAAGTTCCCTTGCTCATGGCGGTTTATCACAGCAACAGAAATGTGACTAATACAGACCCATAACATACGAGGAAATTGAAACAGTAATACAAAACCTCCCAGCTAAAAAAAGCCTAGGCCCAGATGGATTGACAGCAGAATTCTATCAGACATTTAAAGAGGACCTATAACCAATATTACTTGTTATTGAAAAGGATAGAAGCAGAGGGAAATCTCTCAAATTCCTTCTGTGAAGCCAGCATCACTTTAATACCAAAACCAGGTAGAGATACAGCCAAAAAAAGAAAACTATAGACCCATATCCTTAATGACTATCAGTGCAAAAATTGTCAACAAATTCTTGCAAATTGTATACAGGTACACATCAAAAAGATTATTTACCATGATCAAGTTGGTTTTATTCCAGAGATGGAGGGATGGTTCAACATATGTGAATCGATAAGTGTCATAAATTATATAAATGGACTCAAAGATAAAAACCACATGGTCCGGGGCTGGAGAGAGATGGCCTAGTGGTTAAGAGCGCTGACCGCTCTTGCAGAGGACCCGGGTTCAATCCCCAGCACCCACATGGCGGCTGAGAACCGTCTGAAACTCCAATTCCAGGAGAACTCCAGCTCCAGGGGAATCCAACACCCACTTCTGACCTCCGCACCATTGCATGACACAGGTGCACAGACTTGCATGCAGACAGTACATTCGTACACATACAGAAATAAATAAAAATTAAAAAAAAAAAAACCACATGGTCTTCTCAATTGATGCAGAAAAGGCCTTTGGTAAAATACAGTGTGCCTTTATGTTTAAAGTTCTAGAGACAATTAGACTGGAGGGAACATTCCTCAACATAATTAAAGCTATATACAACAAACCCATAGCCAGCATCATCCTAAACAGAGAAAAGTTAAAGGCATTCCCCTAAAGTCAGGAACCCAACAAGGTTTCCTGCCATCTCCACATCCTTTTCAAAACAGTGCTTGAAAAAAGCTGAAGATGCTAAAACCTATGATATATGTGGCATACATATATGCATATTTTGGAGTGATGCATATTGGAAGGAATAATGACGAGAACAACAACAACAAGATTGGGTCAAAGAACTGACTGAAATGGTGAACTTCTGCTCAAAACAGTAAACTTCTGCATCGAGAATTTTGAGACTGAGAGCTCTGGTGGGATGGGGGGGCAGGGAGGGGCCACAGGTCTAGATTTGATTTGAAATTTTGCATGAAATGCACAGAGCTTCAATAAAAATTGGCTTTGAAAACAAAAACAAAACAGTGCTTGAAACTCTTCAGCAATAAGGAAATTAAACGAGTACTAATTGGAAAAGAGGTAACTATCCCTTTTTGCAGATGACATGATATTATACCTAAGGGATGCCAAAAAGTCTACCAGCAAACTCCTAGAAATGATTAACAGTTTCAGTAAAGTGGCAGGTCACAAAATTAGTCCATAAAAATCAGTAACCTCCCTATATGCGAATAACAACCAATTGGAGGAGTACATGGAAACCCTTCCATTTACAATACCCTAAATGAAAATTTTAAAGTCCAACATTTTTTAAGGCAGGCCCACACTCACTCATAACTGTTGCAAGCATTCACACTGCCTGGAGCTCAGGCTAGTTTTGAACTTATCAGACACTCTCCTGCCTCAACCTCCCAAGCAGCTGGGATTACAGGCTTGTGCCACTCACCCGGACAAAGTCCAACATTTTTAAAGCATATATGTAATAGTCAAAATGTTTCATATTTTGGAGCTTTGGGGGTTTTATATTTTTAGCCTAGGGATGCTCAACCTGCACAGGCTATTTTACAGCTTTTTCCTTGTTGGACTACTTTGACCCTAATGGTAGCATGCTATACACACTCCTATATCTTGCTTTTTTCATTCATCAATCGAGATTACCTAATGAATGGACTTCTTCATTCTGTTTAGAACTATGCAAATTGTGTTAACTTTGCTGTAATTTATTTTATCTGAATAGATATTTAGTATGCTCCTGCCAAATTTTCCTTTATAGCAGATGTAGCAATTTACACTCCTGGTCAGAATGCCTGTTCTTAGACAACCTCTCCCATGTCCTAGTTTCTGTTTGCTGCTGTGAAAGGCTAAGTAGATCAGAAAGTGCTAGTTTGTTATATTGTAGTTGGGTCTTGCTGGAGTACAGTGACAGTGTCTGGATAGGCTGCATTCCTTCTGGAGTCTCTAGGCTGGAACCTCTTGCCTTGCATTTTGGCCTTCCAGAGCCTGCCTGTATGCCTTCTGCCCCCTTTGCTTCCATCAGCACTCCTTCTACCTCTCTCTTCTTTAAAGACTCTTAGGATTATATTAGCCAGATACAGATAACCCAGGATAGTCTCTCCTTTTTGTGAAGTCAGCTGTTAGCAATCATATCCCATCTGGAACCTTAATTCTTTGTTTATGGTAGCATAGAAAAGGTTCCAAAGATTAGAAAATAGACATTTGGGGAGGTCATTTTCTACCTACCATACCAACTCAGTTTGTCTTCTAATGTTTCTATCATTGCCAATCTAATAGGAAAAAAGAATATATAAATTTAGGGTTGAATTTTTTTATCAGGCGAAATTGCCTATCTTTCTGTGAGCCATTTATATTTCCCTGTTCTGTCTTCTGTTCACCTTTCTTTTTGGTCTTGTTTATTTTTGTATTCTTCTTCTATAATTGCTTGTCCCATCATTTCCTTTTTTGAAAATTTATTATCATGTATGGGTATGTGTGTGCACTTGCCACAACATATATGTGGAGGTCAGAAGACAACTTGATGGAGTCAGTGGGGACCTGCTACCTTTACATAGGTTCTGGAGAGACATAGGTTCATCAGACTTACATGGTTGCCTGACAAGCTCTTTTACCTGCTGGGCCATCTCACCAGCTCCCAAGAGCTTTCTTCTCATATAAATATGAGGGGAGCCGATTAGAGGTTTAATTAGGAACATGACAGGATTGGATTTCTTTTTTTAAGATTAGAAAATATATATGTGTATCTGTATTCTCTCTGTTTCTCTCTGTCTCTCTGTCTCTCTGTCTCTCTCTCTCTCTCTCTCTCTCTCTATCTATCTCTATCTCTATCTCTGTATACTTTCATGTGAGTATGTGAGTCCAGGTGCCTCTGGCATTAGATCTCATAGAACTGGTGCTACATGTTGGTTATGACCCACCTGACATGGATGTTGGGAACTGAGCTCAGGTACTCTGTATTAGCAGTATGTATTCTTAGCCACTGTTCTAGTTTGTCTTCCATTGCTGCGACAAAACACTCTGACCGACACCAACTTGGGGAGGAAAGGGTTTATTCAGCTTACATCTCCTGGGTCACAGTTCATCACTTAGGGAGCCCAAGACAGGAACTCAGGGCAGGAACCTGGAGGCAGGAGCTGAAGCACAGGCCATGGAGGAATGCTGTTCACTGGCTTGCTCCCCTGGCTCATGCCCAGCCTGCCTTCTTACTGTACACAAAAACCTGCCCAGGGTGGCACTACTCATTGTGGGCTGGGCCCTCCCACATTGCCTGACAATCAAGACAATACTCCACAGACGTGGCCACAGGCCAATCCAATGGAGCCAATTCCCCAGTTGAGGCTCCCTCAACCCAGGTGTGTCAAGTTGACACTAAAGCTATCCAGCACGATTGACCCCTTGTCAACTTGACACACAAAACACATCACTATTAAACCACCACCTTTCCAGTTCTTATCCCCAAAGTATGATGTTAACATTAATCACAACCTAAGACAGTACAACCTTAAAAGCCCACAGTCCTTAAAATGTCCAAATGCTTAAAAGTTCAGTCTATTAAAAGTCTCTTAACTGTGCGTTGCTGTAAAATCCAAAACAAGTATTGTCTTATTTCAAAGGGAAGAATCAGGCACTCTCAAACAAAACCTAAGTCCAGCAAAGTAGCTCAAGGCTGGACACCTGGTATTCACTCACGATCTTCTGGGCTCCAAAGGGTTTCGGCAGCTCCCCTTCTCTGACTCTGCCGTCCGTGGCACACAAAGCTCATCTCACAGGCTCAGGTCAACTCAATTCCACACCTGCCGCTGCTCTTGGTGGTCATCCCATGGTCCTGGCATCTCCAAAAAGCTGGGGTCGCCACTGAAACTGAGGCAGCACCTTCATCAATGGTCTCTTCTGCCCTCTCCTGGTGCAAAGCCTCAGCTTCTCTCCATGACACCTGCAATCCTGGGGTCTCCACTGCAACTGAGGTGCACTTCCATCAATGGTCTTTCCTGACCTCTCACAGTGCCAAGCCTCGGCTGCTCTCTGTGACCCCCTCAAATTTCAACACCAGAACCATATAGGAGACTCTTACACATTACCAAGTCCTGCTTCTGGCTTGAGATGGAGGCTCAGGCCCCTTCTGGATCACAGCTTCTGTGTGCTGACCCTGAAGAAATTCTTCCCAGAAGATTTCACCACAGTGATGCTGGTCTCTTGTTACTTACAGCTGATTTTTCAGCCCCAGCTAACCAGCATCAATTGTCCCAGTACAACAAAGATTTCACTTCAGGTTCTGGTCTCTTGTTACTTACAGCTGATTCTTCAGCCCCAGCTGACCAGAACCCACAGATTACACAGTCCTGATGATCTCTGCTCCCCTTTGAAACTAGAAACTTCACAAGCCAGGCCTCCATCTTCTACAACTCCTTCAGCAAAACTGCTCCAAGCTCCACAGCAACAATCTTTAGGCATTCAATGATCTTCCCAGCCCAAAGTTCCAAACGCCTCCACAATCCTTCCCCAAAACACCAAGGTCAGGTCTGTCACAGCAATACCCCACTCTTCTGGTACCAATTTCTGTTCTAGTTTGTCTTCCATTGCTGTGACAAAACACTCTGACCGACACCAACTTGGGGAGGAAAGGGTTTATTCAGCTTACATCTCCTGGGTCACAGTTCATCACTTAGGGAGCCCAAGACAGGAACTCAGGGCAGGAACCTGGAGGCAGGAGCTGAAGCACAGGCCATGGAGGAATGCTGTTCACTGGCTTGCTCCCCTGGCTCATGCCCATCCTGCCTTATATGGTACACAACAACCTGCCCAGGGTGGCACTACTCATTGTGGGCTGGGCCCTCCCACATTGCCTGACAATCAAGACAGTACTCTACAGACATGGCCACAGGCCAATCCAATGGAGCCAATTCCCCAATTGAAGCTCCCTCAACCCAGGTGTATCAAGTTGACACTAAAGCTATTCAGCACAGCCACCGAACCATCTCTCTGGCCCCAGGATTGGATTTCTATATGAAAAAGATCTCTTGGGCTACACTATTTCTTATGATTCTTCATAGTTTGGCTCTGACCTCCAAACTTCTATGAAAGCATTTCTTTCTTAAATAAGGGAACTTTTTTCTTAACTATAGTCTGAAAGGTACAAATGAGGTAATTGTGTATTTCTGCATCCTAAAGTCATAGATTGCAAGCTTTTATAAAAGTCTTCAATTCAGAAGAATATAAGAAATTAAATTAGGAAAAAATGCTCCCTTAAATTTTTATTAAAATGGAGCAAAACTTAGGCTTAGTGGTGCACACCTGTTACCTCAGTGTTCAGGAGGCAGAGGCAGGAATACTACCAAGAGTTGAGGCTAGCCTGCTCTACATAGAGAGTTCCAGGCTAGACAGCTGCAATTACAAAGTGAGACCCTCTCTTTAAAGATGAAATGAGAGAGAGAGAGAGAGAGAGAGAGAGATGAGAATGAATATCCAAAAATGCAGTCAGATAAAAGCACTTGGTAAGTGTTCCCCTGCAATTCTGAGGTTAAATATTCAAAGAAATATGCCTATTTACTTTATAAAAGGGGTGATCTTCTTAAAAATTCAGAAATATATTGCTATGGGATGGTAACATCATTTGAAAGCACTTCTAAATGTACATAGCTTATCAATGTATTCATTTGAATACTTTATTTTTATTGAAGTTTTGTATATTTCATACAACATTTCTTAGTCAAATTTAGACCCATTTCTCCTTCCTTGCCCCCCACCTCACCACAGCCCATGCATTCTGCCATAAATGTCTTTTGTCTTTTTCTCAGTCTTTTTAAAAATTTTTTTCAGTGTAGAAGTTTATTGTTCTTTGCAGATGTTTACTGGTTCAGTCAGTTTTTTGACCCAGTCTTTTGTTGTTGTTGTTGTTGTTCCTTCTAATTTGTATCACTTCAAAACACCCATATATGTATGCCACACATATACCAAAATTATGATGTCTGAAAATAAACTAGGTTAATTCCAAAAAATATTTAGGGATTCACGTTTTGACAGCAGGGTTCCATGCAGGTAAAGAGAAAATATTACTTTACATTCATACATTACATAGTAAGTTGACGAGTAACATCAGGTATTATATTTACTATTTCTATAGCATTCCAATTTTATTATACATGCTGCCAAAGTGAGCACTAATTTATTTTTATTTTATGTGTATGAGTGTTATACATGCATGTATGTAAGTGCACCCATGTTGTTCAGTGCCTGAGGAGGATAAAAGAGGGTGTCAGATTCCCTGAAACTGGAGTTGTGGATGGTTGTTAGCCACCATGTGGGTACTAGGATTCGAATACAGGTCTTCTGCAAGAACAACCACTGTTCCTAAACTCAGAGCCATCTCTCCTACCCCTGAATACTGTTTTTTATTTGTTTGTTTTCCTGGTGCTGGAGATTGAACCTATGGTATTGTACATGTTATCTAAGGATTCTTACCACTCAGACATACTCAGCCCCTCCCCTCAATAGTACAAGCACTATTTTCCTTGTAACTGTTTGATGGTTTGAATGAGACTGTCCCCTACATGCTTCAAGTATTTGGGTATTTGGTTTCCAATTGGCACACTGTTTTGGGAGGTTTTAGGAGGTGCAGCCCTGCTGGAGGAAGCATGTCACTGGGAGCAGGCTTAGAGAATTGTTTAGCCTTGCTGTATTACCAGTTCCTCTCTTCTTCCTGTGCCTGCTTGAAGATGTGAGATTTTTCTGCTCCAGCTACCCTCTGCCACCACACCTCCCCCACCATTATAGGCTCTTACACTCGGAACCTGAAGTCAAATAAACTCTGCCTTTTATCATTTGCCTTGGCCAAGGTGTTTTTTTACAGCAACAGAAAAGTAACTAACACAGAACTTGGTGCCAAAGAGTGGGCTGTTGTGAAGAACCTGATCATGTGGGTTATGGAGGATTGTGGAGGAAGTTTGGATTAGAAAAGTGGTTGAATGCTATAAGCAGAGAATAACAGACCATTCTAGTAGGAGCCTAGAAGAAAGTGGTGCTGAGAGCAAAGTAGTTCCAGAAGGAAATAAGGACCTAAACAGCAACTGGGATATTTTTGCAAAGTATCTGGCTACAATGTGCCCCTAGCTTAAGAGCTTGCATGAAACTAAATTGAAAAATAATGGATTAATTTCTTTGGTGGAAGAAATTTCAAGACAGTCTAAAGTAGAAATGGTGCTGTGGCCATAATGGTGAATATTATGCAGATTTACAGTGAAAAGGAACAGATAGGGCAGAAAGAACTACAGAATATACAGTTTGGATTGCAAAAGAGCACTGTGAAGTTTAATAATGTTGGTGACACGGAATGTGCTGAAGGAGAGGTTCTCTGATAAGGAGATTAGAGCCACTAAGGAGAGTTGTATAGATTTGCAATTAAACTATAAAAGACTACCTTTAGGGCAAGACAATACCCGCTGCTGGTAATGTGGATGAAGTGAGCAGCGATTCATCCTAGGCTGGCAGCCAAATTTAACAGTGCTGGCTTAAATAGGCATGAAAGATCCAGAGGTGGAGGGGTTATTGGATCTTCTTCCACAGTTCAGAGAACTGCTGAGCCCAGACAGTGTACAGAGGGTCATTTCTGTATAAACAAGGCTCCGTGAGGCCAAGAGGTCTTGACAGGCCATTGTGTGAAGCTGGGAAGGTGACAGCCCAATGGCAGTGAAGATGATAAAACCATGAGATATCTGCCAAGGAGAGTTGCATATAGGAAGGAGTACTAGGCCAGGAGAAAGATGTATGTTTGGCACACAGCAAAGCTGGAGGGGCTGAGCCATCTAAACCCTTTGGACATGGAACTATTGGATCTGGAGTTTGCTCTGCTTGTTTTTGGTTTTGTTTCAGCCCATTGTTTCATCACTATACTTCCATTCCTCCCCTGTGGAAGGAGAATGTGTATTTTGTTCCATTGTATGCTATAAATAAGTAATTTGTCTTTTGATTTTACAAGGGCTTACAATCAAGAGATTGTCTTGAGTCTTAGAGGAGATATTGGATTCTGGACATTTGAATAGTATTGAGACTTGGAAAGACTATGCTTTTGAAGATGGACTAAATCCATTTTTTTGTCTTTTTGAGACAGGGTCTCCCTTTAGTCTCAGCCTGCCTAGAGCTCACTCTGTAGACAAACCCAGCCTTGAACTCACAGAGATCTGCCTGCGTCTGCCTCCTGAATGCTGGGATGAAAGGCATGCGCCACCATGTCCAGCTACTTTTTTTTTAATGGTCATGGACCAGTGAGGGCCAGGGGAGTGGAATGTTGTGGTTTAAATGAGAATGTTCTCCATAGGCCCTAAATATGTGGACACTTGGTCCCAGTTTGAGGTACTGTTTGAGAGGAGGGTCATTGTGGTGGTTTGAATGTGTGTCCCCCATAGACTTTAAGTATTCAGACATTTTGTCTCCAGTTGGTAGCACTGTTTTTGGAGGTCTTAGAAGGTATGGTCGTGCTAGAGGAAGTATGTCACTGGGGGCAGGCTTAGTGAGTTTAACAAGCCTTGTGGTCTCCAGCCACTCTCTCTGCTTCCTGTGCTCTTTGCGAGATGTGACCCTCGGCTTGCTGCTCCAGATCCAGCCGCCATGCCTCCCGCCACAATGTACTCTAATTCCCTGGAACCGTCAATCATAAGCTCAAATAAACTCTTCCTTTTATAAGTTCCTTTGGTCGTGTTGTTTTATCACAGCAACAGAAAAGTGACTAATACAGTTATTGGTACCAGAGAGTGGGCTGTTGGCTGTGAAGAACCTGACCATGTGGATGTTTGGAGAAATGTGGAAGACTTTGGAACTTTGGGCTAGAAAAGCTGTTGACTACTGTAAGCAGAGCTTAAGGGGCCATTCTAGTGGAAGCCTGGAAGAAAGCATGGCTGCAAAAAATGTAGTTCCAGAGGAAAATAAAGACTTAGACAGCAACTGGGATATTTTGATAGTCTGGCAGCAGTTTGCCCACAGCCCAAATGCTAGCCTGATGCTAAGTTGAAAAGCATGGACTAATGTCTTTGGCGGAGGAAATTTGTCCAAGACAGCTTAATGTAGAAACGGTTGTGTGTCTATTGATGGTGAATATTATACAGATCTAAAGTGAAAAAGAGCAAATGGGGCGAGAAGGAAATGCAGAATGTACAGGTTGGATCTGAAAACTGCACTAGGAGATTAAAGGTGTGGCCAAGGCATGTGAAGGAGTGTTTCCTTTTGATAAGGAGAGTAAAGTGATTAAAGAGAGGCCTTGAGATTTACTAGTAAACAACAGAATCAATACTGTCAGGGCAAGACCACACCCAGTTGATCTTCCAACAAGTCAGGGCAGAGGAAAAATTGCAAATGTGGTTAAACTAGGAGAGATTCCATCCCGAACGTGCAGCCAGGAATTCGGCCAATTTCATTCACGTGGTGCTGGGCTTTAGAGGCAATGAAGTTTGCAAGAGTGAAGGGGTCTCATCAGTTCTTCCTCCACGGTGTCAGAGAGCCACAGAGGCCATTCAGAGTGCAGCAGGGTCATCCGGAATAAAGAAGGGCCTGATAGGCCATTGCGTGAAGCTGTGAATGTGAAAGCCTGATTGGCAGCGTAAGACCCCAAGAAGACAGTTGAGATGCCAGACCTGTGAGATTTTGCCAAGGAGAGCTGCATACAGGGATGGGAACGCGGCTAAGAAAGATGTAGTTGGCAATCAAGCTTGAAAGGGCTGGAGCCATCTAAGCCTTTTGGAAATAAAGTCCCAGAAGTCCCCGAGCATGGAGCTACTGGACTTGGTTTTTTTCCCTGCTGGTTTCGGTTTTGTTTTGGTCCAATATTTCTCACTATGCCTCTATGCCTCCGTTTTGGAATGGGAATGTGTGTTCAGTTTCACTGTACATTGAGAGTTTGTAATGTGACCTTTTATTTTACAGGAGCTTACATTAGGAGATTGGCCTGAGTCCTCAGAAGAGACTTTGGACTGTAAACTTTTGAATGGCATTGAAACTGGTAAAGACTATGGGGCCTTTTAAGGTTGGACTAAATTCAATTTGGCGTTTGATATGGTCAGGAGCCTATGGGGGGCCAGGGAGTGGAATGTGGTGAGTTTTGAATGAGTGTCCCCATATGCTTTTAAGTATTCAGACATTTGTCCTCAGCTGGTGGCACTGTGATTGAGGTCTAGAAGGTGTGGCTTGTGCTAGAGAAATATTGTCACTGGGCAGGTTAGATGAGTTTACAAGCCGTGTGGTCTCCAAGCCGAGTCTAATCTGCTTTTCCTAAGTGCTCTTTGCAAGAGGTGACCCCTGCTTGCTGCTCCAGATCCAGCCTCCATGCCTCCCAACCACAATGGACTCTAATTCCCTGGACATCAATCGTAGCTCAAATAAACTCTTCACTTGTATAAGTTCCTTTGGTCGTGTGGTTTTATCACAGCAACAGAAAAGTGAACTAATACAGGCATGGAACTTTTAGGAGATGTAGCCATGTTGAAGGAGCATGTCACTGGGGGGGTGACTTGAAGAGTTCTTAAGCCTTTGTAAGTTTCCAGTCTGTCTCTTCCTCCTATGCCTCCTTGATGGTGTGATTACTCGTCTTTCTGTTCCAAACAATCTTCTGCACCATGTCTTCCTCACCAGTTTTGTATTTTTATTCCTTTGGAACCAGAGGCAAATAAATTCTTCATTTTATAAGGTGTCTTAGTCAGGGTATTTAATTACAGCAACAAGAAAAGTAACTAATATGAACTGTCTTCTATATGGCTTGATGAGTCTTTACCAATCTGGCTCCCAAACATCTAATTTTGAGCTACCACATTGCAGATCTATGAGAAAGGGGCTTCATGAGATAGTGGAACCCCCAACCACCAGTTAGCGACAGCCCTCCTTCTTCAAATGAAAGTCAAGACTTGTTTTGCTTGACATTTTATACATTTCAATAAAATTTTAAAATCCAGAAGAGAATGAAGACACATGTATAAAAGTGTCATAATAAAACCCATCATTTTATACGTAACTTAAAATGGATATAAAAAAAGCCTTAGCATGTTTTTTAAGCAAATCAGCATACTTTATAAGAGGTCAACATTTTAAAATGAGGTCTAATTAGTGGAAGCTAGAAATTTGTTTATTTGGAAGATTTTCCCTCAAGACACAAACAATGCTAAATGGAGCGAAATGAAAATGACAAGTGTATAATCTTTCTCTAGTTCTAAGCCTGCTTTTTATCACGAGTGTACACCCAGAAATTTCTTTGGTTTTTTTTTTTTTTTTGTTTTTGTTTGAGACAGGTCTCCACTTTGTCCAGCTGGATCGGAGAAAGCTCACTCTGTAGACCAGGCTGTCTTGAACATCACAGAGGTCCCCTGCCTCTGCCTCCCAGTGCTGAGATTAAGCATGTGCCCAGCCAACAAAAATTTTCATCTAAACTTTGTCATTTAACATTTTTTGAATGCTACATTGTGCTGGTTTTAATGTGGAAAAACATGCACACAATTGATCTTTTGCTTTGGCCCCATGCATAGTATAGGTTTAAGTAGTGGCCATCCAAACTTATGGAAATGGCTAAACATCAGAATAGATCAAAACCAAGGCAGACTGCTCACTTGAAAACCAGGACTGGGCATTTGAAAGTGGCTTTAGTGATTTTGGTGTCCCGGTGTTGATATTGTAGTCTTACCTAAGATATTAAGAGAAACTGACTTAAGGTTATATGGAATTTCCCTTTATACCTTTTTTCTAATTCTTGACATTCTATAATTACTTCGCAATAAATTTAAATAAAAGTAGAGCTGTTACTCAAATAGCTTGACTGACTACAGATTTGTCATGTATGTTAGTTACTTTATGGTTGCCTGTGATAAATACCATCACTAATGCAGCTTATATAAGGAAAGGGTGATTTGGGCTTACAGTTCTCGAATGATAGTACCTAATAGTTGGGGCAGCTTGGTGAGGCTATACACTCTCAAAGCCAGGACCCATGGGCACANTTTTTTTTTTTTGAGACAGGGTCTCCCTTTAGTCCCAGCTGGTCTGGAGCTCACTCTGTAGACCAGGCTGGTCTTGAACTCACAGAGATCCACCTGCCTCTGCCTCCCAAGTGCTAGGATTAAAGGCATGTGCCCAGCCACCAGAAATTTTCATCTAAACTTTGTCATTTAACATTTTTTGAATGCTACATTGTGCTGGTTTTAATGTGGAAAAACATGCACACAATTGATCTTTTGCTTTGGCCCCATGCATAGTATAGGTTTAAGTAGTGGCCATCCAAACTTATGGAAATGGCTAAACATCAGAATAGATCAAAACCAAGGCAGACTGCTCACTTGAAAACCAGGACTGGGCATTTGAAAGTGGCTTTAGTGATTTTGGTGTCCCGGTGTTGATATTGTAGTCTTACCTAAGATATTAAGAGAAACTGACTTAAGGTTATATGGAATTTCCCTTTATACCTTTTTTCTAATTCTTGACATTCTATAATTACTTCGCAATAAATTTAAATAAAAGTAGAGCTGTTACTCAAATAGCTTGACTGACTACAGATTTGTAAGGTATGTTAGTTACTTTTGGTTGCTGTGATAAAATACCATCACTAAGGCAGCTTATATAAGGAAGAGGTGATTTGGGCTTACAGTTCTCGAATGATAGTACCTAATAGTTGGGGCAGCTTGGTGAGGCTATACACTCTCAAAGCCAGGACCCATGGGCACACTTCCTTTAGAAAGGCTCCACCTGCTAAATGTTCCATAACCTTGCCCAAACAAGGGCTCCAACAAAGGACCAAGTGTTCAAAATATGTGAACCCACGGGGAATATTTCTCATTGAAACCACTACATAAGAGTTGTGGTGTATTCTGCATGACCTCCTGCTACCAAGATAGGAGAGGGATTTATCTCCAAAACCTCTAGAGATTCTGGTTCAGTGTGGGTATGGTGGGACATGGGTCTCTCCAAATGCAACGTACCCATCTTACCCCAGTTCAGAGGCAGATCCTTTGCTGGGGAAGGACTGAAGCCACGTAGAGCACACTGACCAATAGTTCTTGACAAAACATTGTCACTGCATGGACTTTGCTAGATTGAGGCTGAAGTTGAATTTTCCATAGACAAAGAAGTGGAATCAATGGGTAAGCACTCCAGGGAGTACGTGTCATCCTCACCTGGCTATTTGGAAAATTACAGAGTGGGTGTCATCCTCACCCAGCAGGCAAACAGCACTCCCTGCTTAGTGCCTGTCATGAAAACTACTCTACAACCTACGCTCTCTCCATGGGATTTCCACTTCCCAGGCTGGTGGGTCAAAAACAGCTATGCCCATGGTTGTTAGGAGTGTTAGCACACTCGTGAAGTATTAGCAAGCTCAAAGCTTTAAAAAACATTGTTTGGAAGAGAAAATAAAATATCATCTGAAAACCTCAAGACAACCCATTAACTTCAGCTTTGAACAGTTTTCAGTCAGGAGCCTGAGTTAGGCTGGAAATAAGTTACCACTTGGAGGGGACTTTGTACCTTTTCATGATGATGTACTGCTGTAGGTGTGGATTTTGTTGATTTTGCTTTCCTGTTTAATACTTGTTTTCTTCTTTATAATTGCCTTTATGCTACTGAGAGTTACTGAGTTATGCTACTGAGGGCTTCTAGTTTAAAATTCTTACTTATTTTCATCTGAATCTTTAAAAAAATTAAAATATATGGAAAGTAAGTCCTGATACATTTCACTTTAAAAACTGAAAGCAACCGTTGTTCTGAAATAGTTGCTTCAGTTTGCCAAGTAGTTTATAGAATGCTTTTTTCATGTGTTGTATGTTATTTCATGATGATAAATTTTAGCAGTTTTGTGACTCAATGTTATTCAAAATATTTGTGGTGTAAGCAGTTAGCATCAAGATTAAACTGAGAGCTGTTTATGTCATCTAGTTGTCATAGGCATGTTTCAGGGCAAAGGGTACCAGTTCATTCCTTCCTTCTACTGGGGATGACACCGATGCATGCTGTTATCTATAAATGTGTTGGGCCACAGTCATAGCTATCCTGGGACATGTGTACCCCAGACCACAGGTTGGACATGCCTATAACCACAATCTGGTGACATTGTAGAAATGATTTCATGAGAAAGACCATCTGATGTGTAGCCAGTGGGGACATTGTCTCATTCTCATACCGATGACAAAAAAGTGTGATGTTGTTTCTAACTGAGTTACCTCTAGACAAATATTTTGAAGAAATAATGAAGACAATATGGATCTGAGTCATATAGATTTACTATTCTGATAATAATTTTTAAATGTATACTGATTAATAATTTTCATATAAGATAACTTGAGAAAATGATAACTTGAGAAAAAGATAACTTGAGAAATAAGTTAACTTGAGAAAAAACAAAAAAGAAAAGGAATGCTAACATCAAACATTGCTACTGGCCTGTTTAAAAGCACTGATCACATTATTGTGTTTAGTTTCTCTCCACAAAAAGCTTTATCTAAACTGTTTCAGAAATAGGATGTCTTTATTTTTAAAGGGTTACCTTAAGTCACTTGTACTTCATAGGAAAGATACAGATAAGTAAAAGCGAAACAACTATAATCATGCTCAGGACAGCACCTTCAAGAAGGCAAGTTGTTTTCTTCTAGTCTGCAACCACACACCCTTAAGTCTTGAATATCTGTCATCTGCAATTATAAGAGCAGCACACTGTTCAGGAATATTGAGTGTACCTGTACCATATAGTGATCAGGATGGTATCAGATGTTCAAAGTGATGAAATGTCACTGGAGGAATACTCAGTTGTGTGCCAGACTTTCTGCTTATGGATAGAGAAGTGTACCAAACAGAATAGCGATGTTTTCACCAAAAGTCCGAGGTAAACGTCAGTTAACAGACCTCTTTTCTTCTCCCCACTGGCGCTGAATAATTAAGGGTTTCTCTGGAGTCTGTGTCAGCCTGGAGCCTAGGTGAATTACTTAGGTGGTCAATGTCTTGGCTAATGTGTGATCTGCATGCTGTCCGTTGTAGACTGCCAGACTTGAGACCTGAGGGTGCTGCTTGGGAGAATTCAAGAAGACAAAGGGCTCCAGTGTATTGATGATCAGCTTTTACTCCCTTGCTGTTCAAATAGAAAAGTCTGTTGCTATAAAGTAAGACTTCTCCAGAAATCACCTATAATGTGGGGGAGGGGACACATACTCCAAATAGTAATCTAGTAACTGAGGAAGATGGGTAGGGGAGGAAATGATTAAAGGCAAAGTGTCCAGTGTGAAGGGCTCCAGGGCTTCACGGTTCTCACACAGTCACCAAATTCTCTAGATCAGGCTCTGCTTTAGTTCCTGGATGTAGAGAGGATCTGGACAAGGCAAATGCCTGCCTTAATGGAGGCACTGTTTTAAGAAAGGCATAGTGGACAATCCAGCAGTAAATAAGAACAGATGTAATATGTCAGATGGTGATAACTGATAGAAGGGCTAAAGCCCAGAAAGGATAGTGGGATATGATCTTGTGATGCTATCTGATGGGGTTTTTATAAACTGTCAGGGATGGCTTTACTGATTAAGTTCATGTGTAATCAGAGACATGAGAGAAGAAAGCAGCAGCCAGTGAGGTAAAAGGGTTCCAGGCAGAACAAACAGCAAGGCGCACTGAGACCAGCATGTGTCTGGTGTGGCCAGAATGAGCTGGGGAGGGCCCATAGCAGAGACATCAGCTCAAGAGAAGCGTTCAGATGGCAGATAGCCATGCAGGCCATTTGAAGGACCTCCCCATTTTGCCCTGAACCAGATGGAAAGCCACAGGAAGATTTTAGCAAGGGATGACCTGATCCAACACTGATGTTACTCTGACTTTAGAGGTATACAAATGAAAAATGGAATCAGTTCAGAGTTATTGTGCTAAGCCAAGTAAGATATGGTGAAGGCCAGGATCAGGGTGGTGGCCAGATGGTCTACTACAAATATGAGGCTCCCATTGGGGAAACTGGGAAGAACGGGACTGCTGAAATGGAGCCAAGAGTTCGCTTTGGGGTGTGTTAGCCTTAGAGTCACCCCCACCCCACCTCATGCCTTTGGGGTACCTGTGAGGGTTGTGGCATTGGCACGAAAATAGCCACCTCCAGGCACAGAGCTAGAACGGTCACTAGGGGACAGATGGTATTTGAAGCTAGGAAATTTGTCAGTAGTGCCTTTGGAGGTCAGGGTCCTGTCATTTCAGAGGCCAGGACATTGATTCAGAATTCACAGCGAACAGTCAATTAAGAGTTTTCTAATGTCCTGTCTCTCTTTAAATAGATAAACATGTCATGGCATTCTCTTGAGACAGGTGTGGTGCTTAATAATCATTCCTGAATTTCTTTCTTTAGTGACTTTAACTGATCAGTTGATAATACTGTTTCATATTTATACTTTTTTAAAAAAAACGCAGGCGCTGTTGATATGGAAATCTGATTGTGAGTGTGTGTGTGTGTGTGTGTGTGTGTGTGTAACATCACTAAAAAACAAGGGAGACATTTGTAGCTAGAGAAAATTGAAGTTTCAGAACATAGAAAATTGAGGTTTCAGAAGTGATTATTCCTGAAGATGGAAGTCAGTGTAAGGCTGGTCTGAATTTTTCACAGTTGTTTCTTTATTGTAAGTGTCAATTTGGGTTACAGTTTCACGGTTAGCAAATGAATGAAATTTAGTTTGGGAAAATGAAACTATATACTGTTAATAGACTATTATTTCACCCAACCTTAAATTTTTTTCTGGCCTTTTTTAGCCATTATTTGCATTTATAAATGAAGAGAAGTTTAATGTGGATGGGTGGACTGTTTATAATCCACTTGAAGAATACAGAAGGCAGGTAAGTGAATAGATACTGTTGTCTGGTATGTGTTGACTCTCAAACATGCATAGGGATATGATGTCATTGGTCATCCTCTTAGAATGAGTAACACCCTTGCTTACTGTGTTTCCGTGGTTGTGGTATCATCCACATTGTGTATAATATAGCTCATTCTATTCCTCTGTAACTTACAAGCTTGTTCTGTAGCCATATCCCAGCTGTATCCAAAGCTGGTTGTCTAAGTTCTGCTTCCTTTCCTGAATGAGGGACATCAGTTTGTGGTGTTTATGAAATGAATCCAATGCTTAGGGTCTAGAAAAGTCATAGTTCTATGCCTTACTTTATCATTTGTATGTATTTGGGGACCTAACTATTTCTGGCCATTAAATTTAAATTATACTTAATCTGAATTACACCTTCAGATAAGTTAGAGTTTCCCTGTAATGATTCTGTGACCTCAGAAATCTTTAATGAATGTATATTGTTACCTTTATCACTCTCTCACATAAACCCCACCTATGTGTGTATGTTCATTTGTTATAATAAAAGCAAGAAGTTTGGGATGGGGGAGATGGCTCAGTGGGTAAAGTGCTTGGTGCACAAGCACAAAGACCTGAGTTCAGATCCCCAGTACTCATGTAAAAGGCAGTGTGGCAGCCTATGCCTATAATCTCAGCCTTGGATTGTGGAGACAACAGGGTCCCAGGGCCTTACAAGCCAACCACCTTAGCCAATCAGCCTAGCCAATCAATGAGCTCCAGATTTAGTGACAACTCAAAAAGTAAGGTGGAGAACAACACACACCACATCTATGTAGACACCTGGCCTCCACATGTGTGTACCTGTGTGTCTATGCACATGTGGATGCACACATACAAACACACATGCACACACACACACACACACACACACACAACTGCAGAAGGCTTGATATAATGTTGTTCAGGTTTCAAAAAATCTAGCATTTTTGTAAGGAACATTACAAACAAGCATATTATGTAACAAAAGCCACAATCTGACCTCTGATATAACTCAGTCTGTGGTATAGCTAGGAGTTTTGCAGTGGAATTTTTCATATTTCTTCTACAAAGCTCTTAAAATAATTTGGAAATTTTATGGAATGAGCTTTGAAAATCAAATCAAGCTCAGTTGTTTTGTAGGAAAAGGAAGTGAATATAAAGTAAAATTAGAGACCCGTAGGCTTGTGAAGAACTCCCTAGCCACACTTCCACCACCATGAACCTAGTTGGCTTCCGTTTTCAGTTTTGATGAGTGGTTTGCACATTCATAAACAGATTTGATGCTTAGAAATTGGATGCAGGAGTTTCATCCTAAAATGCATTCAGGAGGGATCCCGTAAGTCACCTTTAGCCTTTTGAACTTTCAAAGGCTGTGTATGCCTCTCACTTTAATGACCTCTGTTCTTGACTGACTACCTAGAAAGGCCATTACAGTATTGTGCATGCTTTAGAAATCTTGATAATGTTATGTATTAAAATAGTTTACTTAGCTTTAGCTATTAACAGTAGTAAGACTTTCCTCTAAGTTTCTAGTTTGAAATTAATCTGTTCCTGTTTTTAAGAATTGCATGTGTATATGAACTATTGTAGGTATTTTGTTTTAGATTGCCATTATATTCAATCTTTTTTTCTTGTAACTTTCTGATGGGACTTAAAACTCTCTAATTGGACTCAGCATCAGACTCAACATCTGTTTGGTCCGTGGTACATAGGGCCAGACCTAAGGAAAAGGTACCATGTCTGTCCCCAAAGCAAACACCCACCTAGCTCACTTTCATGTGTGTATTTGTGCATTTGTAAGTATGGGGAGAGAATATTCCACCACCTCTGGATCTTGTCCGTAGTGAATCAATTTTGGGGGTGGATGATAGGATAGGGGATGGCTTCCATGTCTCCCTGACACCCTAGCAGGCTGCTTAAAATGTTAATGACTTTATTCCTCATATAAGTCATAGGGTGATCATGGATCCTCAGCTTCTTGATTTAAAGAACTCATTGGAGGTGGCGAAATGAGCCTCCCCGGAGGGGCTTCCTTTCCCTCCCCTTGGGGATTTTTCTCATGGGCTAGCCTCTTTCCACTTGAGAGCAGAATGCAGCATTCTCTCTATTTGGAGCAGGGAGAGGAGGTTGCCAGCTCTCTTTTCTACCCTCAAGTAGACACAGGTTAACATTGCCCATGACACTATTCTCTGGGGTCAAGGGGAAGGGGTGCATGGGTAGGAGATGAACTTGGACTTGTCTGTATTATACAAGGAGTAAAGAATATGTTTCCATGAAGTAAAGGAAGATATCAAATTCCAGAGAATCTGTATTTATGAGAGATTGTTCAGTTGTAGAAACCTCCAGTATGTTGTCCATGTGCTCACATTGTCTGGATTATTGATTTGGCATCCTTATTGTAAATAGGTAGGCTGCCATCACCCTATGCTCAGAAAGGCATGCACACATGTTAGAAGGGAGAAAGATGCAGCAGAGACAAAGTCACACAGTGCTCACTTGCACTTCCTTTTGTCCTGCAGGGTCTGCCCAATCACCACTGGAGGATAACCTTTATTAATAAGTGCTATGAACTCTGTGACACGTACCCTGCTCTTTTGGTGGTTCCCTATCGGACCTCGGATGATGACCTAAGGAGGGTTGCAACTTTTAGATCACGAAATCGAATTCCCGTGAGTACTGTGATTCCCATTTTTCATAAAGAATGCCTTTTATTCCTTTAGGACAGTAGTCATGTCATTCAGAAAAACCTCTTTTGGAGTTTCATACTGACAAATAATTATCAAGAGCCTTCTGTGAGCAAAGCACCTTGTGAATAGGAGAAAGAATAGCCGCCGTCTAGGGGCTTGGATTCCAGTGTGCAGAGGAGCAAAAAGCTGTAAAGAAAAGAGGGTAGCAATGAGAGCATCACACAAGAGCCCAGTGCCGTGGAGCAGGAAGGACAGGCCGTTTGTCCTCATGACCATTATGGTGCAACATGCCACTGTCTGTTAAGAAATGGGCAACAATCATGCTGCAAAGAAAACACTTGTAAGTTAGAAAGTGTGTAAGTGCAGGCTTTTATGTGTGCTGGCCTCTTCTAAGATGCACTTCCTGCATCCTGTTTGCAAGCTGCCTCAATGCCCTTATTGAACTGAAGTCAAGTACAGGTCATTCCAAACACTATGATACTGTGTCATTGAACCTAGTTCACAAAGTTCCTTTGGAGTCCTTAAATATTTATGGACATGTTATACTTTGTACTCAGTACATAAGTTTTATTGACTAAAAATGTAGAGATTGCTTTTTCTTCCTCTGTTAATTTTCAAGAGCTGTCACAATGACTACATTGGGTTTTGTTTCAAATTAACAGATTAAAAAAAAAACAGAGTTGAAGAAAAGTAGATTTAATGTCACCTTGCTTTTGACTTCCAAGTATAGACATTCTTGTCCTTAAAAGGATATTTGTACAAAACCTTAGTTTATGGTCAGCCTAAGACAAGCTCTAATTTAAAAATTTTTCTTATTTCTCTGATTAGTGTGTGCTCATGTCTTCCTGATCTAGATTATGCTTGAAAGTGTGTTCTTTAGATCCTTCTGTGATAATGTGCTGCTCATGAAGTTAGATGTTCAGTCTTCTTATGGTTCACATGGATCTGTTGTTCCATGCCAGATCCACAGACTATATTGCTTCCCTAGATACTTGTCTTAATGAGGAAACTCGGCTAGGATGCTATGCTGGATTTTGCTCCACTATTCATTTAGTAGTCATTGAGCATCTGCCGTGTCAAAGATTGTGTGTATGTGTGAATTTCATGGCGTATGGGACAGAAGAGGAAATGAGACAGCTGTGCCCAAGCCACTGCCCTCAGTCTCCCATCTTGATCCCATAATCTCTGTTACTGTTCACGAATGAGAGTCCAGTGTCAAGTGAGTAACCTTTAGTGTTTTATCTACTTATGTTACTTATTTTTCCATCATATATATATATATATATATATATATATATAT
>VZQC01001442.1:6520870-6622456 GCA_009823505.1 Rhizomys pruinosus
TATATATATATATATATATATGTATATATAAATGCAAAATAAGTACTGACCAGATGAAGTTGCCATTTCTTTGTATTAGGAGCACTTGCAATTCTCTTTAGCATCTCTTTTGAAGTGTCAGTTGAGTATTGTCCACCATAGTTATCCCCCTGTGCTGAAGAACATTAGGGGTCCTCATTTTCAACAGCACCTGTAGCATACAGCTCGGTTTTTTTATATTTATTTATTTATTTATTTATTTATATGAATGTACTGTCTGCATGTAGGTTTGTGCACCTGTGTTGTGCAATGCCACGAAGGTCAGAAGACGGTGTTGGATTCCCCTGGAACTGGAGTTCTCCTGGGATTGGAGTTACAGATGGTTCTCAGCCATCATGTGGGTGCTGGGGATCGAACCAGGGTCCTCTGCAGGAGCAGTTGGTGCTCTTAACCACTGGGCCATCTCTCCAGCCCAACAGCTCAGTATTTTAAGGGTAGATGATTGGCTACCTCTTACATGCACTGTTTGTCTTGTGCTGCTGGCAAGCTGGGAAGCCCAGCATTGCATGGGCTAGACTTGCCAGTCAGTTGGATAAGATTGATACTGAAAGGGAAGCAGATAAACTCTCGTAGGCATCAGGCAGTCCAACTTCATGACAGAGACTGGCAGCTCTCTTGACACTCTGAGTCCTCCTTTGCTTCCCTTGTGTTTTCTTCCTCTTGCATTAGGTTCTGGAATTGGGACAGTTGGGGAAATGGCCTGCAAACACGAGTTAGTACTGTGAACAGCACACTGCTTTCCTTTGCCTGCTACTTTCTGTTCAAGTTGTTTTCCTATGATAACAAGACTAGTGCAAACTACCAAATTGAAATACTAGCAGAAGCTTTCCACTGTCTTTAACTCATATTTCTTGTGATAAGCATTAATTTATGGCGTTAATTTGTTTTAAAAGACTGGTAAAGCAACTAGCTGTTCAGATTGTTTCTGAAAAGTCCTGAATGTTAAATATGTGTTTCTGGTGTCATGTTGGAAATTGTAGGTGAGCCAGTATTCTGTGTCAGTACAGATTCACTTCTTCATGATTGATCAGTAGTGATTTATGTTTTAGTTTTAATGACTATTTGAAGACTTGCCAGCTTAAACCTTCTCAACTAACTGTAGGTGCTGTCATGGATTCATCCAGAAAACAAGACGGTCATTGTGCGCTGCAGTCAGCCTCTTGTCGGTATGAGTGGTAAAAGAAACAAAGATGATGAAAAATATCTGGATGTGATCAGGGAGACTAACAGACAAATTTCTAAACTCACAATCTATGATGCCAGACCCAGTGTAAATGCCGTGGCCAACAAGGTGAGTGCAGTCAATGGAAGTTTAGCTTGCATATGGATTCCAGGGCTCTGTGAATGGTTTTGCCATGGTATATCAACATGTGAGTTGACTTTGAATTTTAAGGTACTTATTTTTTATTGAGCTGTTGAACATTTCATACAACAGTTCTTAAATTTACAAATCCTTCCCTATTCATGTCCCCACTTCCCCCCCACCCCCACCAGACCTCATGCATTCTGCATTCTGCCATACATGTTAAGTCCTATCCAGTCAAATATTTGTGCACAGATATCCTTTGGTGCACGTTCATCCACTAGAGACTAATCAGTCTGTCTAGAGATTGTAAGCATGGTCTATGCTCCCTTACCTAGTAGGAGTCAGGCTCCAACAGCTCCCAGCTTAGGGCCAGCCTGCTGCCCATTTTCCTCTATCTACTCTGAGACCTTGTCTGATTGAGCTGGCATGGGTTTTGTTTTTGATGCTACCGCTGCCACGAGTTCACATGTGCAAGCTTCCAGTGACCTGAAAGCCTCTTTTCCCCTTCATGTAAGTATTTTTTAAGGCAGGATCTCACTGGACACATGCCTATAATCCCATAAAATGCTCCACAGACATGGCCACAGGTCAGTCCTATTGGAGCACTGCTTCACTCAAGTTCTCTCATCTCAGTCGTGTCATGTTGACAATTGAAGCTATCTAGCACACATGGGTAAAAATTAATTGTTAAAATTAGTACGAAAAATAGCTTTGGGAAAAAATTAGTAGATGCTAAAACCAGTATTTTTAATTTCTTTTTTATTTTGTGTGCATGAGTATTTTATCTGCATGTTTGTAAGTGTACTGAGCCTGCAGTGCCCACTGAGGCCAGAAGAGGGTGTTGGATCACCTGGCCCTGGAATTATGGATGCTTGTTAGTAAGTTACCATGTGAGTGCTGGGAACAAAACCTGGATCCTCTGCAAGAGCAGCCAGTGCTTTTAATTGCTAAGCCATCTCCCCAGCCCCTATTTTTTTTAAATTAAATGAGCCAGGCATGGTGGTATATGCCAGTAATCCTAGCATTTTGGATGCGGAGGCAAGAAGATGGAGAGTTTCAGGCCAGCTTGGGCTAAGTTGCAAGACCGTGTCTTGAAAGAAACTCAACTGGAAGTAAACTGTAGGTTAAAAGGCATGCCTAGAACTGTAATGAAACTGGGTTCTGTCTAGAACCATAGGCAAAAGGTAGTCTTTGGAACTCTTATGGCTGTGTATGATCCTTCTTACTGTGTGCAGTGGTGAGGCCTCTTCAGGGCTCTGTGAGAAGCTGCACTTATTAAAATCTGTGATGTACAGCCACACCCAAAGACTTCCTCACTCTGGAACGCCTGGAAATCCTTTTGCCTCAGCTTCTGAAGTATGGAGGTTACAGGCATCAGCTACCATTCCTTGCTTTCTCCTTCGTACTTTTGATCTCCCATCCTTACCTTTGTCATTGCAAAGTGAGCATGCCCAAGTTGCTCACTCCCAGATTCTGCCTTTCACATTTATTCTCTTCAGCTTGTACGTTTATATTTCCTCACCTTTAATTCTTTGCTCCTCCCAACGTCATTTATCTGACATCTTCAATTATTTAGAACCCATCACAAGAACCTGAAACAAAGCAAGTCCTTGAGCAGCTCAGATGCAGCAATTTCTGAGATGGAATCTGTGTGAAGTCTGTCTCCCTAGGGTTTGTTAGACTACGGCTGTGTCTAACTGTGGCTCAGCTCTTTGCGCTTTGCACATGGCTCATCTGTCCTACATATTTAACTCTAGGATGCCTGCCCCAGCCTCATTCATGCTCTTAGAGTAGCTTTTTGTTATCACCATTGAGAACTGTATACAAATCATTTCAAACTTACATGCAAACCAGTCGTGAAGTTGAACTGATAAGCCAAGTAGGCATTGTAAGTAAAACATTTAAGAAATTAAATCGAAATATCTTCTTCGATAATCCATAATTTTAGATATTTGGAATCCGATTATCCCTCCTATATAATTCAAAGTGAACACATGTATAAAACACAATATTTGCATGTACAGACTTAGCCTGAGATAGATATGATGTAACATTAAAATAAAGTATTTAGGAAGAATACTTTAAAATATTAAAGTGATTGAAAAGAATGCCTTCATTCTATTAGCTCTAAAGCTCATTAGAGCAGCAGAGTTCTGCCTGCCTTCTTAATGTTGCAGAAATGAGCCTCTGTCTCTAGTCTTCTAAGGAATGAAAAGAAGAATGAAAATGTTAAAAAGAAACACTAAGCCTTAAAGCACTGTGGGTCATTCCCTCAAAACCCCTCCTCCTGGCTCTGTCTCCACTGGTTGTCTATATCCATAGCAACAGTCCCTTGGCCTTTTACATCATACTGATAATTTCAGTTGTTCTCTTTTGTTGATGAAAGGACAACCAGAGAGAAGATTTCAAAGTAACCAGAGACAGAGAACTTGCATTTTGGGGAACTCAGTCTGTGCTTGACTAATTGATTTTTTACCCTCGCTGACTTCTGTTCTCTTTGCCCCTCTTCTCCTCCCTTGTGGCTATTTATATGTAATCAGCAGCATCACATCATTTTCAGTGAAACAAAACTGAGGCTTAGTAAATCTGTAGCTAAGCCATTTCTATTTTCCGGACAGAACACTGTGCTTAATTAAAGTAGAAATGTATTAATGTCTGGCTTTGCCAGATACTTTGGCAATGACTTGAACCTGTATTTTTTTCTTTTGCTTTTTTGTACACGTCATTTTTGGTTATTTATGAAAGGGACTCCAGTATCTAGCATCTCTGAAAATCTCATAATTATGAAACAGTCACAAATGCAGAAGAACAGGCCTTGTGTCTGCAGAAGAGGGAACACATCCCTGCATTATAGACTTGCATATGTAGCAAAACATAGCCCAGCTCTTGCATCCCAGGCCTTCTTCCCCAAAGTCTGGACAGCTGGGAAGAAGTCAAAGTGGTACAATTGTGTGCTAATTTATTACCAAAAATCTTTTTTTTTCCTTTTTATTGAATTCATGTGTATTTCATACAGAAGATTTTTTTTTGTCTTTTTGGGATAGGGTCTCCCTATAGCCCCAGCTGTCCTGGAACTCACTCTCTAAACCAGGCTGGCCTTGAACTCACAGAGATCCGCCTGCCTCTGCCTCCCAAGTGCTGTGATTAAAGGCATGTGCCACCATGCCCAGCACTCATAATTTTTTTTTTGTCATACATAACATTTTTTTTTCTTTTTTCTTTTTTGGTCTTTTTGAGACAGGGTCTCCCTGTAGCCCCAGCTGTCCTGGAACTCACTCTATAGACCACGCTGGCCTTGAACTCACAAAGATCTGCCTGCCTCTGCCTCCCGAGTGCTAGGATTAAAGGTGTGCGCCACCATGCCCAGCCATACAGAACATTTTAACCATCTTTATACTCCCTTCCCCGTTGCCACACTCCTATAGCTCCCCCCACTGGATTTCATGCGTGTTACCATTGATATTAAGGCTGTTGAGTCAAGTTAGTGTCCCCAAACATCCCTTACTACAAGTTCATCCACTGAGATCTAGTCAACCTACCTAGAGTCCCTCCCTTTAAGAAGATCAGCTGTTCTTGGGGCTGGAGAGATAGCCTAGCGGTTAAGAGCACACCAACTGCTCTTGCAGAGGACCCGGGTTCGATCCCCAGCACCCACATGGTGGCTGAGAACCGTCTGAAACTCTAGTTCCAGGAGAACTCCGGTTCCAGGGGAATCCGAGACCCTCTTCTGACCTCCTTGGCATTGCACGACACGGGTGCACAAACCTACATGCAGACGGTACATTCATACACATACAAAAATAAATAAAATTTAAAAAATAAATAAATTTTAAAGAAGATCAGCTGTTCTCATCCAGTACTAATCAGCTGCCAATAAGATTGGGTCCTGCTGCCCATTTCCACAAGCATGTCACATCCCTAAACAAATGTAATTGCTTACTATGTGAAAAAAAAAAGCTTTTTTTAAATGACAGATAGTGGCTGGAGAGATGGTTTAGTGGTTAGAAGAACATTGGCTGCTCATCCTGAGTTCAGTTCCCAGCACCCCCATCAGGCAGTTCACAACCATCTATAACTCCTGCTCCATGATATCTGTTGCTCTTTGGCCTTACCAGATGTGCGAGTGCATGCATGCATGCACACACACAACACACACATGCGGCATATTCTCACAGTCACATGCACATTAAAAAAACAAATAAGAAAAAGACAAATAGAAGATGGGTGTGGTGATGATCCATGCATTTGAGATGTTGAGGCGGGAGGATTGCCATGAGTTTTGGGCCGGCATATGCTGCGTAGTTAGTTCTAGGCCAGCCAGTGAGTGGTACAGTTTGAGACCCTGACTTTAAAAAAGACAATAGCAAAAGGAATATTTCTTGTTATTTTATCGCTGATGCTATGTAAATCAACTTGAAAGAAGCATTTGTGCCTAAATATGTTTCGTCTTCTAGAGCATTTAGCTTCTAAATCCTCAGGCCTGCCACATAGCTTTCCAGGTCTGAAGTTGGTAGCCTTACTTCTAGTGCAAGAAATCTCTGTGACCAACCATAGAAACACCTAGCCTGCTTTGCTATTCCAACTCTGGCTACATGCTTCTATTCCTCATTGTTCTAAGGAAAAGGAGGCACATTGAGAGCATGTCCTACTTGCCAGGGTCCTTCGGCTCTTCTCCAGTCCTGGTCAGGTGTTTCCTGTGTTCTCCATATGGGCACTCTGATATCAGTATCTCCTAGAAAGTGGCCCTCTGAGCAAATCTCACAACTGTTTCACATAATTTAAAGGACCTGAAGCCACCTGTCCTGTGATATTTCCAAACATTTAACAGAGTACAGCTAAGTTCCTAAATAAAACTGTAGTGTTTATTTCCTTCATTGTGGAAATACTTTTCATTGTGCTGTGCTAGCGAACCAAAGCCCAGCATGGCAAGTGAACACTCAAAGCTCTGCAGGGACACAGTAGACCACTTGCCTAGCATGTACAAGGCCCTGAATTTTATACCTAGTTCTAAAAAAAAAACTTGTACTTGGTACAGGGAGTGGTGGTCATCTTGTTTCCTTAGAACCTTGTAAACTCTTGGAGGGCCTGCTCTGTGCAGTGCTCTGACGGTACAATTTGCATAGCAGAAACATGGTCCTTATGCCATAGAAAAGGTTTGGTCTTTCAATTTAAATTCAAATTAAATTCCACTTGTTACCTGAATGATTTTGGAATGGTTAAGACTCTTAGTTTCTGCTTTCTTGCTTATAAAATGTAGATAGTAGCCAGGTGTGGTGGTGCATGCCTTTAATCCCAGCGCTCGGGAGACAGAGCCAGGCGGATCTCCATGAGTTCAAGGCCAGCCTGGTCTACAAAGTGAGTTCAGGCCAGCTGGGAATGCAGAGAGGGGCTGTCTCAAAAAGACCAAAAAATGTAGATAGTAATATCTATCTTGTATCATTCCTGTAAGAAGCAAAATTACAAATCACGACATCATAGGGGCTCATAAAATGGTTAATGGAGTCTGGCTTTTTTAACTCATGAGACCTAGGGAGTGAACCCTGCTTTACAGGAGAGGGCATTTGTGCTTAAATGGAAGTGCTGGCCCCAGGTCACATGGTGAGGAGAGGCTGGAGCTGAGCTATTGGCCCATGTCTTCTGTCTGACTCCAAAAGTTGTTTTTCTCTAACACATTATATCCGGTACGAATATATTTTTTTAAGTTACTTTTATGCGTATGAGTGTATTGGCTGCATGTGTGTAAGTACACCCCATGTCACGCAGTGCCTGCGGAAGTCACAAGACAGTGTTGTATACCCTGGAACTGGTATTATGGATGATTGTTAGCTGCCATATAGTTGCTAGGAACTGAACCCAGGTCCTCTCCGGCCCCCCTGTGTGAGTCTTTTTACAAAGCTGAAGTGCTTACTGCCTATCCATTTTGTTGCCTCCTTCCCTAAGAAATATGGCAATAGCTACCAGATTAGAGGAATACAAGGGTTTTTCACAGCCTGCTCTTGCTTTTCCACATCTACAAGAGCCAGACATCATAGAACATTTTGAAGGGAATTTTTGGTCTCATTAATTCAGTTGTCTTCTCCCCCAGGAAACTGCCAGCTTTCCATCATTCTGTCTACTTCAAAGTATGACTTGGGTTGTTTAGGCTTAAGTGTTAGATAGGAAGTTGATTCACATTAGCTATTTAAATTACATGGGTTTGGATTGAAATTTGGAAGATAAATAGCTTGTGAAATATTTTCATAAGTTACTGATGAAATAAAAAAACATCCTACTGATTGTTTATAATCCCTGTTTCTTAGGCAACAGGAGGAGGATATGAAAGTGATGACGCATATCATAACACCGAACTTTATTTCTTAGACATTCATAATATTCATGTGATGCGCGAATCTTTAAAAAAGGTGAAAGACATTGTTTATCCCAATATTGAAGAATCTCATTGGTTGTCCAGTTTGGAGTCTACTCATTGGTTAGAACATATCAAGGCAAGTATACTTTAAACAATATTTACAAGGATAAAATAATGCTTATTTGGTGGAACAGGAATTTTTCCTTAAATATTTAAAAACTGAATACTTGAGAACAAATTAGGAGAAACTATAGTAGAAAAGTATGCATTTGACATCTTTATGTTTCTTTATAATTAGCAATTTCACAGCATAATTCCATATTATTTTTAGAAATTGTACAGCTTTCTTATAAGTAGGAAACAGTTCTATGCAGGTTTATTATCGGTTACTGGGGATATCCTTAATGCATCTAGACAAAGCTGGGAGTTTTACTGTTTTTCATTTTAATAATCTCTTTCTGACTAACTTTAAAGAATGGGTTTGGTGCTTTAATTATGTTCGATCTTCCATTCCGATAGAAGCATAAAACTCTTCAAAGTACAAGTACTAGAAACCCTGTGAGGGAACTAACACTTTAGAAGCCATACAATTCTCTAAACCAACAAACCAAAAGCATTCACTAAGCAGATGATTCTTTTAAATAATATTGTATTGATTCTTTGAAATTCTTCCTACAATGGATTTTAAACATATTCATACCCCCCTTCCTTATCTCCTCCAGCATCCACTCGTGGCTCCTTACCACCTCACTTCATGTCATCTGTTACATTTTTTTTTTAGACCTACTGAGTCTAAATTTGTGTTCCGCAAGTTTTCTTGGGTGTGAGTCTATCCCCTGGAGTGTAGTCAACCTAATACCCTTAGGGAAAACTGAGTCTCCTTCTCCTAATATCTATGAATTGCCAGTGGATCCTCAGCTAGGGCTGGCTGATTTTGTCTGGCTTGAGCTTGCACACACCTTATCACAAGTGCTACAGGTTCATATGTACAGCTGCCTATTGTGTCCAGACAACGCTGTTTCCTTGTATTTATCACCTCTGGCTCTTACAATCTTTTCATGCCTTCTTTTGCAATTATCCTTGAGCCTTGGGAAGAAAGAATGTGGTATAGGTATCTCATTTAGGGCTGAACACTGCAGTGTGTTATTTTCTTAAGCAGATGATTTATTTTTTTGGCAGCGAACTTCAGGGCTTTGTAGTGCAACAGGGAGGGCCACATTTTCACAAGCAGGTGAATTAGTAAGACAGATTTTTCTCTAGTAAAATTATATTTTCCATCCTGACAGGAGCCATATTATTTGTGTGTGTGTGTGTAACTTCCATTTTTCTTAATTTATTCTCAAAAATGAATTATAGAATAATTAATTGTGGCAATTAAATGTAATATTGTATCCTGTATGGAATTCTAGAAAGGAAAATGGACATTAGGTTAGAAACTAAGGAAATGTCAATAAAGTATGGATTTTAAAATAACAAGTTACTGATACATTTCTTAATAAAAAATGACGTGCAATTTAGGTTCAGTATTTGTGGCAAGTGTGACTATATCATAGCTGTGACAAATGTACCCTAAGATGTCAAGTGGTTTAGGTAGATAGGAACTTTCTGTAGTATGTTTACGTGTTTTCTATGTTTCTAAAAAGATTCTAAAATTTAAAATAGATGTATTTTACATAAGAAATTTTTTGCACAAAGCACCATGTTAGACCCTGTGATGTGGAAAAGGAAACAGCATATTTTGCCTTTAAGTAGGTTCATAGATGGATGAACAAATTATATGTATGTATAAAAGTAAACAACATATTCCAGGATACTGTGTTTTCAGTTCATAGTAGTCCTTCATAGCAATGTTAGCCAAAGAAACAGGTTGTCTGGAATTTTGTGAGACTTGACTTAGTCCTTACAGAAAGCAGAGGATTTCTTCTAATGAAGACAGCTGAGTTGAAAGCTTAGAACTGATGCGAGACCAAGGTGACATGAGGAAGGATTTCTTTCTATCGATGGCCATTGGTCTAGCTAGCAATCTGGGAGAAGCCAGGCAGTCTAAGTCCTTGACTGTCTAGCTAGGCTGGGCGAGGTCTCAGTATTTGGGGCATCATGTAGGAAACTGTTCCAGTGGCTGCTTCTGTGAAAACCAGGAAAGGAAAGAATTTGAAATCAGAGAAAAAAGTCTCCAAATTTAAAAAATGGGGTTATAATGTCAATATGAGGATGAGGGGAGAATATGGAGATAGATAGCAGTTGTTTCCGAGGAAAGACCAACGGTATGTTATGATTACTTACATGTAAGACCTAAAGGAATGGAGGGTGCCACCAGGAGGCTGAACCCAGCTGGTTGAGAACATGATGCTTCCATTTCCTGATGAAGAGCGGTCCTGAACAGACCCCTAGCCAAGAGAAGCACTGAACATGGGGCTGGTATTAGGACTTCTCTGGTGGTACCTAGCTGGCAAGTTCTCATGTAAAGTTGAACTCAAAATAGAGGCTTGGGACTGATGTTAAGAGTTTATGTATCACCTATCGGGTACTAAACTCAGGCTGTGCCCTTTTACTGAGAGGCTACATGTAAGGAGAAGATTGGGGGATTTGGAATAAAGCCCTGAGTAGGTTCGTACTCAGCATACAGAGGAAGAGGTGTAATTCAGTGAGGAAGGCACACGAGAGAAGTCAAAGAGACCTAAAGATGTTAGGATGTCTAGAAGGAGCCCCCAAAGAAACTGTCAGTGGTATTTGAAAGTCCTCCTTGAGGACTTTGGAGGGCAGGTATCAATGTCTGTTTCTGGCAGTGTCATGGGAGTGAGAGTTGAGGAAATACAGGTGGTGAATGTAAACTGTCATTGTGCAAAGCTAGATAATGGCTAGGGAGATGAAACCGTGGTTAAAGCACTTGTCATACAGGCATGAAAAGTGTGTTTTGGATCCTCAGAACCCAAGGAAATGCCAAGTGGGTGTGATATCCCATCTATTACTCTCAGTGCTCTGAAGGCAGAGTGAGTTGGCTAGGCATCCTAGCAGTATTGGCGAGCTCTCTGATCAGTTGAGAGAAGCTGCTCAATGAATAAAGGCAGAGCAGAATTGAGGGATTCTCCTGATGTCAAACTCGGGCCTATACACACACATGTGGACACGTACACACTTGTGAACACACACAAGCATGCATATCGCACATACACAAGCAGAAAAAGGCCATATAAAAAGAGGAAGGGATTGAGGATCTTGTGATTATGAGAAAAGCTTTGTATACCTTAGGACACTTCAGCCTATTTTGAAGACAGAGAAAAGAATGAATTAAGGTGTTTCTAAAGGAAGTAATCATACAATTCTGAAAGTTAAATATACTAGGATTTTTGTAATAGTGGAAAAACATTGAAAATGGCTTGAATGGGGGGCTGGAGAGATAGCCTAGCGGTTGGGAGCGCCAACTGCTCTTGCAAAGGACCCGGGTTCGATCCCCAGCACCCACATGGCGGCTAAGAACCATCTGTAACTCCAGTTCCAGGAGAACTCCAGTTCCAGGGGAATCCGAGACCCTCTTCTGACCTCCGCGGCATTGTACAACACAGGTGCACAAACCTGTGTGCAGACAGTACGTTCATACACATACAAAAATAAATAAAATTTAAAAAATTAAAAAAAAGAAAATGGCTTGAATGAACAAGAAAAGTTATATCTATATAACAGTATCCTGTTTAATCATTAACTAAAGTGTGCTTTGTAGCCAATAACATAAGAAAATGCTCAAAAGGTCCAAGTAAAGGAAAGTCATGTTCATATACATGGAAATTTAGACAAGTGTCTACAGCCATTGTTTCTGAGTAACAGAACTATACGATGACATTCATGTCTTCATTTGTCCTTTTGCTTCCCCTGCTCTTCCAAGCTGCGTAAGTTAAGTAGAAAGATTGTCCTAGGGTTTTCTTACTGCTTTTGTTTGAAAGAGAGCAAACATGTACTGGAGACATTAGGGAGGTGGGGCAGCTCTGAAAGAAGGAAGAAAAACTGGTTCAAAGTACATGTGGTTCAACATCTCTGGTGTTTGTCTGCAGTGAGGGAGGGCAAAGACCAGTTAAAGAGGCTCTCACTGTTCTCGTACAGGACCAGCAGAGGTGTGAGGAGACTGTGCAGCCCAGATGGGCACATAGAACTCTATCTACCTCAGGATTTCTCACATATCAGTTAAATCCTAGCAACTCAGACACATGGACCAGTGATGTGGGTAGCCTTGAATCAGACCTTGAAGACTGGGTGCAGCACTTGGGTTGTTCTGCCTGAGGTCTTGGTCAGAACCTCTTCTTGTCTCGGCTCAGTTTCTTATGGCCACTAGCATTTCTTGGCTTGTCCCTGCATCATTCTCACCTCTAGCTCTGTGGCCGCATTATCTTCTCTTCTGTCTATGGGAAATCTCCTTCTGCCTTGCTCTTAGCAGGATTTATATAATTTAGGGCGCATGTGGATGATCAAAAAATAATCTCATCATCTCGCAATCCTTAATTTGATTGTGTCCGTAAAGTCCTTATTTCCATGTAAGGTTGTATTCCAAAGTGCCAGCTGTTAGGACTTGGGCATCTTTGGTGAACATTTGTCAGTCTTCTCCTTCAACTTAACAGGCCTATCTGAACTGCAGTGTGGCATAGGATTACTTGCCTGCACTGTGGCGAACCAATTTACCACTCATTGCATGGAACCAGGACAAGCTTTTGGCAGCAAGAAGGCCAGCACCTTTGCTGTGCTTCCTATATCCTCCTTCTGCCCCCTGATAGAGCCCCCACACAGTAGAAGGGCTACATGGTGTCTGGAGCTTACACTTCCCCCTTTCTCCCTTTAAGCCACTCTTCCCATAGGGTCCTCCTTCCTGTTTTAAGGTGACAACTGTACTGTGCTTTATGGATGACAACAACCCAGTAGCTAGTATTCATTGAACATCTATCTGCTCACCATCAGCAGTTTATGGAGATGATCATTTAGCACTAAGTGAGCAACTGGAGGTACCATTTGTTCTGCAGCTTTCATTACAACTAGGGACTACATAGTGGGCCTAACCGGCAAGGTCTCTAAAGTGGTAGAACAAGGTTAAAGATCAAGGTGTCTGGCTTCCAGAGCCAGTGCTCAAACCTTGTGCTTGCTCCCTCTCTGTCACAAGTTTATCTCATTATTTATTTTCAGTGATACAATTTTGAAAATCAGATTTACTTCATTAAATAATTAGAATTGTCCCAAGTCAGAGTGATTGTGGGAATTCATACTTAATTGAAAAACATCTAAAATTGTCTAAAATAACTCCCTATGATTGAATCCTCTTTCTATTTTGTGAGAAGTGTCTGGGGTGAGACTTGCCCTCTGCAAATTACACTGGAAATCCAACCTCAGTAAGTTGTGCTTGAGTGAGCTCTAGGGTGTTTAGTATTTCTTCTCAACACAAGTGCTGTAAGTTAAACAAACAGGATTGTAGGGAGAATACTTCACATGCTTGAAGCCATTTCAGGAGCAATGAGTTTCGCACAAGTACATGATAGCCTGTCCTCCTTAGGTCCCGTTGTTTTTCTTTTTTTCTTTCTTTTTACGAAGATCTCAAGTTTTATACCTGAAGTACATTTTCTCAGGCCTTATTGATTATTTATTTCTGGTATACTTTCCTTTTGGATGTTTAAGACCACACAGTTAGCCCAGATTAACTAAGGTTTTTGTTTCCTTAAGTTTAGTTGAGGATCTGGTCCTCAGGGTCACTCGGGTTTTGGGGGCTGGGGGGAGGGAGTCCCTGGCTTCTTTCGGCTTTTCACTTACCAGTTCCATCCACTCGAGGACAAAGTCAGGTCGTGCTAGACCAGGCTTCCCTTTTTGAAACATGAACAAGACTTTCCTCTTTATAGACTGGGGGACACTTGGCCGAAGTCATATTAGTGGGTCTCTAAGACCTCCCTGCACAGGAAGACTGGTGACTCACATTTGCAGGACATTTCAAGAGATACCCCTATGCTTAGTCCCCTGATGCTTAGTTGACCTCTGAGGGCAAGGAACAAAGTTATCCCTTAAGTCCCTCAGCCAAATTGGTATGGGTATTAAGTATGGTCGTTAGGTATCCAGAAAGGCTAAGTTCCACCAGCCTGATACTTTTTTCCCTGGTTATACTTTCCTTTTGGATGTTTAAGGCCATACAGTTAGCCCAGATTAAACAAGACCTTTCTTTCGTAGCACTCTTTTAGCCACTTCTTTGTCATTATAACATACTGGGACATCTGGATTCTAACATAGGAATTGGGGGGTGGTGGCCGTATTAGAAAAACAACCACATTTTGGATATTGACAAAACATCTACATTTATTTGGTTCATATACAGACATTATTTTCCAAAAGATAAAGTGACTGTGGTAAAAATCTGAATCTTAGATGTACCATTAAATATAGATAAATACATATATTATTGCTATGATGCATTTTTCGAAATCTCAATATGTACAGAGGTATTCTTTACAAACCATAGAAATCACCACCAGCAAGTGGCATTCCTAAGATTTAGGAAGATCATACAATTGTGCAACCATCACTACAATCCATTTGTGGACTAGTGTCCCCTTCAAGCTCAAGTAATGTCATCTGAGGTCAAGTTCTTTCCATCCTCAGCTTCTGCCAACTGCAGATTTGCTTTCTGTCATTACAGTTCGCCTTTGTTAGAAATCTAACATATACACAATGGTCTAGAGGAAGTGAAGGTGGATAGTACTTTCACATGCAAGCAGCATCAGTACTCCTTACTAACTTGCATGTTTCTCTCCGCCAGCTTGTTCTGACCGGTGCCATTCAAGTTGCAGACAGAGTTTCTTCAGGGAAGAGCTCGGTGCTTGTGCACTGCAGTGATGGATGGGACAGGACTGCTCAGCTGACGTCACTGGCCATGTTAATGTTGGACAGTTTCTACAGGAGTATCGAAGGGTTTGAAATATTAGTACAAAAAGAGTGGATAAGTTTTGGCCATAAATTTGCATCTGTAAGTAAACATTAAAGCTGTCATTTGCGTGTTTGAAAAATTGCCCTCGAGGAAAAAAAAAAAAAAAGAAAAATTGGCTTCTATGCTGTGTATTCAGTAGTGACATGAAAATCTGAGGAGAATTAACAAAAATCACTTTATGGTTTCAAAGATGTGTTGGTGAAAGTCTTTTCAGGGCACATATTTATCCATCTTTACTATTTACAACTTGACTTGAAAGTAGTGGAGTCAGATTCAAAATGTGTGACTTGAACTTAGGTGTGGTCAGACCTATCTATGATCTCAATACTTGGGAGGCTGAGACAGGAAGAGTGCAGTGAGTTCTGGCCAAGGCTATGTTGTCTCAGGAAATTAAAACAAAAAGGAAAGAATTGTGTAAATGAAAATTTTACAAAAGAAACTAGGATAACAGCTGTCTCTGAGGTCATAGTATAGCTAGCTGTCAGGGACAAGCATACTTGATAGAGTGGTAGATTTTTACTTGAGGCTTCCTATTCTCTGATTCACATTTTTTAATATTTTATTTATTAGTTTTATTTTACTGTATGAGTGTATTTCCTGCATGTGCGTGAGTGCACCCATGTCATGAAGTGCCCACAGAGGTCAGAAGAGGGTATCAGATCCCCTGGAACTGGAGTTAAAGATAGTTGTTAGCTGCCATGTGGGTTCTAGAATTCAGGTCCTCTGAAAGAGAAGCCAGTGCTCTTAACTGCTGAGCCAGTTCTCCAGCCCCTGATACACATTTTTTTAAATCATCAAGAGAACCTGCTACAATTCATCTTCTTAGCTCTTGTTTCCAGATGCCTTTTGAATGAGCATTTGTAAACTAGCCCCTTGGTGACTCTCAATAGGAGGACCCACATATCATACTTGTAAAAACACCATGGTCACCTCTCAGCCTTCATCCAAATTTCACAAATAGTGTGAGTAAGGTTTTCAAGTAGAAGCAATCGCTCTTTATTAATGAATACCTTGTGAGGGTTTTGTTTTGTCCTTAACAAAGAAAAACTTTCTGTGGTAATAACTATAGTTTGAGCATGACTTCAATCCTTGAAACTTTCAGGTTACTCGTTCATGGAAAGAATGACCGTAGCTAGAGCATGTTGTGCAGGGTAATCTAGTCTTATCTATGTATAGCTGTCTAGGACTTGTGCAGAATTCCAGTTGTAGAAGATAACTGTAAGAGTTACATAGGATGATGATGCTTTGCCTGTTTTCATTTGCCAGTTTGTGTGTGTGTGTGCGTGTGTGTGTGTGTGTGTGTGTGTGTGTGCAGAAGATGTGCATGTTAATTGTATATGGATGCACATGTGGAGGTACATGTGTATACACATATATGTGGAGGCCAAAGGTCAACCTTATGTGCTACTGCTCAGGAGTGGTGCTCTTTGGTTTTCTTTTTGATTTTTATTCATTTGTTTTTAATAATATATATATATATATATATATGAACTTTTTGCCTACATGTATGTAAGTGTACCATGTGTCTGTAATGTCTGAAGAATCCAGAAGAGGACATTAGATCCCCTGGAACTGGAGTTACAGATGGTTGTTAGCTGTAATATGGATGCTGGGAGCCAGATCCATGTCCGTTGGAAGGGCGGCCAGTGCTCTTAAGCACTGAACCATCGCTGCAGTTTACCTTACTTTACTTTTTGATATAGAGTCTTTTACTGAGCCACCAGGCTCTTCAGTTCAGCTAGGCTGACTGGCCAGTAAGCCCCAGGGATCCTCCTGTGTTCACCACCCCAGCAGGTAGCATTATAGACCTGTGCCATCATGCCAGTCTTATTTGCCACAAGTTCTAGGGATTGAACTCAGCTCTACATGCTTCTATGGCAAGCTCTTTATTGACTGTGTATCACTCCAATCCCCTTTCACTGAATTTCCATTATTCAGGAAGCAAGATGGCTCAGCAGGTAAAGGTATCCCCTGCCAAGTCTAACGAAATGTGTTCAATCCCATTCACTAGAAGGAGAGAACAGATTCCCACAAATTGTCCCCTGACCTCTACACCTCTACACCTCTACACACATGCTATGAGATGCATATTCATATTCGTTCATAATCTCTCTCCTCTCTTCTCTCTCTCTCTCTCTCTCTCTCTCTCTCTCTCTCTCTCTCTCTCCCCCCCCCCATACAAATAAATGTATTTTTTAAATTGCCATTATTATTAAACCATCTGTTATTTCTCTGTATTTCCATGGAAACACAGACAATTTACTTTCTGAGAAAGTTGGCATTTAAAAGGCAGGTTGCTGTGTTGTGACATTTTGTAAGTTATATGCTTTCTCTGTTTTGTATCCATGAATTAAATCATCTTTATCAATTCATTTCAGAGAATAGGTCACGGTGATAAAAACCATGCTGATGCCGATCGATCTCCTATTTTTCTGCAGTTTATTGACTGTGTGTGGCAGATGTCAAAACAGGTAAGGAATACATGGAATGAAAGTACTCTACATGTTTAAATTATGTGTTATATCATCTGAGTGTCACCACCAGAATAATGAAGAGCCAAAATAAAGATGGAATCCCAGGACTGTGCACATTTGTTTATCACCATTGCTCTTTATGTCTGCAGTTCTCTATCCTAAAGCTTACAAAATTAAGTTTTTAATTCTGTCATCTGTCCTAATGTGGAAGGTCAATAGAACAGACAATTCAGAGTTATCTTTATACTTTATACTTCATATTCTCTTCCCTGGTGTTTCTGTGTTAGCATGTCTGCTAATTCATAATGGTTTCAAAAAGTAAACTGTTCTGTATGACCAGGAGAACCAAGAAAACGGTCTATTAATGACTTTTTCCTCCTTATTCCTTGACTTGATCCTTATTTAAGTGTTGGCGTACAGCTGGAAGCCTCTGGTGGCCTTTCCAGGGCCCTATAGCATGATAACATTTACTCACTCTACCATCCATCCATGCAGCTGCTTTAGCCACTGGGTATATGTCTATGTATGTGTATTTTTTAATTCAAAGTGAACAATACACCATAAATTCTTACTTTGACACTTCCCAAAATCATCTCCTATGGGCCATGTCCTGCCCTGCAGTTTTGAGTTCCATGAAAGTCTAGAGTGAATTTTTCATGCTTTGCTCACTAATTTTTAAAATTTATTTTTTTTGTCTAGTTCCCCACAGCTTTTGAATTCAATGAGCGTTTTCTGATTACGATCTTGGATCACCTGTATAGTTGTCGATTTGGAACTTTCTTATTCAACTGTGAATCGGCCAGGGAAAGACAAGTGAGTAAAAGAAAACTAAACCAAAACAACAACAAGAAAAACAAACCAACCCCACTGCTGTTCTTTGTAAGGTTTGTGGAACTGGTTCTAGTCTGCTTGACAGTAAGATGAATATGAGCTTTGTTTTGCCTTTAAGGAATAGAATGATTTTAAAAGATTGCAAGGGTTCTCCCATGAAGCTCTACTAAAAATCTGTTGAGACAAAGGGAGGAAGAGAAGAGAAGGCAAAGACTTGCTCAGAACAAGCCACCCAACTCCCCTCCATCCCTCTCTGGACCTAAGGTGGTATCTGGTAGGTTTGCTCTCTGAGGGCAGGGCAGCAACCCTGGCTGGCTGCAAGTCTTCTGGAACGAGGTTCTTACCAACTAGGTAGGAGCACAAAAGAACTATTTCTGTTGATAAAAAATGGGGAGAAAAGGAATGCCCATAAACTGTTAAAAGAGATGGAAAGCAGTACAGCTCAAAAAGCAAAGTATAGTATTGACGTACTACATCCCTGAAGTTCTGCTTAGAAGTTGTATTTTCAAAAGAACTGAAAAAAAAGAAGCCAGGTGTGGTGGCTCATGCCTGTAGTCCCCATGGTCAGGAGGCTGAGACAGGATGAGCACATGTTTAAAGCTAGCCTGGGTTACATAGTGAGTTCTAGGCTAGGCTTACTATGGTCTCCATAGTAAGACCCTGTCTTCAAATAAAACCAGAGCAAAAATGCACGCACAGTAATTAATATATAGTCCAAAAATGAATTCAGGCTATGTGTATAAAGCATATATGGAAGATAGTTGGATTTCATGTCTTGACTTGGATACCATCCCCAAGAGATTCTTAGTGTAATACATGTATATATATGAAAATATTCCCAAATCAGAGAAAAAGGTACTAAATCCAAAGCACTTCTGGTCCCAACAATTTTGAGTATAAAATACTGATGGTGTATTTGCAAAGAAACCGAAATTGGGAAAACTTGATTCTTCACTAGTAAAATCATATTGATAATTTTTAGGGAAAGTGCTTCATATCTGCAGAGAAAATCTCCGTGTGTGGCAGAAATTGGGACAGAAAGATTTTCTTATAGTGCCCATAGTTAATGCCTACAACTGGGTAGCTGTGGGGTAGCAATAAAAACATGCTTTTTAGGGAACTGGAGATAAGTATCAAATAAATCTTTCAAAAATACGAATTGGTTTAGGCATGGAAAACAGTATGCACATTCCTCTAGAGAACTACCTCATGATCCAACAGTCCTGCAGCTGGTTTCCTATCCAAAGTAACTGACACCCAGGCCTGGTGAGTCAGGCCCTAATCACAGGTGCTCTGCAGGCTGAGGCAAGAAGATCATAAGTACAGAGCCTGCCAGTTCTACAGAGCAAGATCAAGACCAGCCTCGTGACTTAGTGAGACCCTCTCTCAAACTTTAAAGCCATTATGCTAAGTGAAGTAAGACAGTCCCAGAAAAAAAGGCCAATGGTTTCCCTCATTTGTGGATGCTGACACCAAATCCCCAGTTGGCAGGCAAGCTGGGCAACTTTATTATTATATTTCTTTGTATCTGAAAGCAACTGTGCTGTTATAATGTGAATCTCTTAACGGGCTCTAGAATTGACCTATTACTTATATTTAGACATTGTAATTACCATGTATGGGTGTAAGATATGTATTCATATTCTAGAGTGATATAAAATTAAAGGGGAAAAATGTGAATCCCAAAACATATTTTGGAATTAGCATACAGTTTATTCCCAGAGGTCATAATTTTGATACATATGTATTGTTTATATAGGCATAATTTGGAGTAATACAAGGGGAGGGAACAGCAACAACATAAGGACTGAGTCAAAGAACTGACTGATACAGTTAAATTCTGCCCAAAACAACAAGCCTCTGCAGAAAAACATCCTTGGAAAAACTGAAAGATGCAAGACATGTATGGCAGAATGCATAAACTGGGGCGGGGGGAGGGACAGGGGGAAGGGAGGGTATCCAACTTGGACTGAAAAATGATGTATGAAATATACAAAATGTCAATAAAAAAGAACATAAAAGAATTCAGTAAAATAAAAACAAAAAATAATCAGAAGCCGGAGAGGTGGCTCATTGCTTACCAGACAAGCCTGGTTTGATCCTCAGAACAAATGTAAAGGAAAAGAGGCAAGATCAGCTTGAGTGTAGAGGTCACAGTTCTCCTCTGACCTCGCCACTCAAGCTGCAGCATGCGCATGCCTGCAGTCACATATTACACACAATAGATAAATTTTAAATTTAAAAATTAAAAGGATTTTTTAATGGGTTGTATATACAGCTTGGTGGTTGAGCACTTAGAGGCCCTATATTCAAACCCCAGTCCCACAAAAATCAGTATGTGGAAAAAAGAGCTACACTCACATTCACAGAAGTAGTATTCACTGTATCTGTAACAAACTCTGTTATATCCAAATTCATATAATGAATACTATAAGATTTTAAGACAGATTAATCCCAAATCACTTGTAGTAGGGGACTAAAATACCCCCCTCGCCTCCACCAGACAGGACAAACAGACAAAAAATAAACAGAAACATCTGAATTAAAAAAAAAGAAGTAGTATTCACAATAGCTAAGATATGGAATCACCTTAAATACCCATGGATAGATGACCAGAAAAGAAAATGTGATATACTCCTTTGTGGAATGCAATATTACTCAGTCTTCAAGAATAATATTCTGCAATTTTAGGCAACATGGGTGGAACTGGAGGACTAAGGGACTAAACCAGCCACAGAAAGACAATTGAATGGTCTTATATAGAGAATCTACACAGAACCTGAACCTATAGTAATGGAGAGTTGGATACTTAACCCGGGGAAGGAGGGGGAAAGAGAAAATAGTGGTCAAAAGATGCATACTTGCAGTTGAAGGATGAATGGGTACTGGAGATCTATGATGGTCTGAGTGTGAAATGTCCCCCACGAGTTGATGTGTTGTAAGCATTTGGTTCCCAGATAGTAGAGCTGTAAGGAGAGGTTGTGGAAGCTTTGAGAAGTGGTGCCTAGCTGGAGGAAGTGGGTCACTAGGGGATGGACTCACCTGCTAGTCCACTCTATTTTCCTGACTGCTTACATGGTGTAACCAGCTCTTCATACTCCTGCTGCTATAATGTACCATATCCCCTTAGCCGAACCAGAGGAAAGCCTTTCTTCGAATACCTTGGCAACAAGAAAATTAACTAATACAAATCTAGTTTATAGCACCGTAACTGTAGGTAATAATGATGTACTTACTGTGTGCTTTAAATTCATAAAGAACATGGATCTTAAGTGTTCATGCCACACAAAAAAGAGATGATAACTATATGGAGTGACCCATGACCCCTGTCTTCATTAGCCTGATTGTGGTGACTGTTTGCTATTTTATACATATATCAGAGTATCACATTGGCAGGATGGGTTTGTGCTCACCTATAGGTCTAGCTCCTGAGAAAGCTGAGGCAGGAGGATCACTTGATTCCGGGAACCTATAGCCACTCTGTGTAACACAATGAGAGTCTGTATCAGTCAAACCTCAGTCATTCAGCATTTTAAAAAACTAAAAATGGGGACTGGAGAGATAGCCTAGCGAAGAGCACCAACTGCTCTTGCAGAGGACCTGGGTTCGATCTGTAACTCCAATTCCAGGAGAACTCCAGTTCCAGGGGAATCTGACACCCTCTTCTGACCTCCGCGGCATTGCACGACACGGGTGCACAAACCTACATTCAGACAGTAACATTCATACACACATGAAAATAAATTAAAAATATAAAAAAAGTTACTTTATAAAAAAAAAACTAAAAATGAACCATAAAAACATGTTGTAAGCCTTAAATAGGTAGATCAATATTTGTCAGTGATTCCTTTTAAAATACTGAAAAAAGTCTAAAGCTTCTGCAAATAAACACAATACCCCATAGATTTTGGCAATATGAAGTACAAATGACCTTTTAAGGTAAATTCAAAGGAAGGCAGAAGGTTCCGTCATAGTTTGTCTCTCCCATTAACAAAACAACATGTTAAAGACTCCTTTCCATGGGATATTCTTCTCAGTGTTAGTGTCGGCTTAGTTCTCCTTTATTGAAGTCATTGTTACAAGAGTTTCTAATTCTAACTTCAGCAATTTTAATTCTTATAATTTTTATTTCCCACCTCTGGATTTTGTGTAGTTTCTGTTTAAAATTTGATAAAAATATGAGTCATAAGAAACAACAAGCATGTAAGTGTGTTTTTTTTGGGGGGGGGTATGAACACCAGTTAAAAACTAAAGACTTGGTGCAGTCAGTTACCCAGATGTTTTCAAATATTTGAATGTTGGTATGATACAACTTCAACATCTGGATGGTTGATTCAAATAATTGTCCAAATGCCTACTGTCAAGTAGATACAGGTTAAAAATTCTCATCTGTAGCAAATTGGAAAAATTTTGAAAGTCAGTCTAATTTCCTAGTTTTTATTTTCATGGAATTAAAAAGATTGTACCTGCACATCTGTTCCTAAATGTTTTGCCTAGCCAGAAATAGTCTCTGTAGGTCAGTGTATTGCATTTAATGGTGCACCATCCTGCCTACCTCTCACCCCCTCCCCCTGTCTTCCTGCAGAAATAGTGGCTCTTAAGCTAGGCAGTTATCTATGCAAATATCGGTAAGAGGCTGCAAGTGCTCAGTGGCCCATGATGCTTTATGAGCTATTACTGAACCTAATGTAAATGTGTCATTCAAGCTAATGCTGAACCATATTGCCACAAATGGTTTGTGGGTGTATTTACCTAGCTTTTTTACTTTTATCTCTCTGTAGAAAGTTACAGAAAGAACAGTTTCCGTGTGGTCGCTGATTAACAGCAATAAAGAGAAATTCAAAAACCCCTTTTACACAAAAGAAATCAATCGAGTTTTATATCCAGTTGCCAGTATGCGCCACTTGGAACTGTGGGTGAATTATCACATTAGATGGAATCCCAGAATCAAGCAACAGGTAAGTGACTAATGGTTACAGCCCACCTTACCGATTGTTGTTTGCTATGGTAGTGATTTGTTTTTTAGCACTTTGAAGAAGGATATAATAGATAAAGAAATGCTTGCTTTTAAACACAACCCTATTTTCAAATTGTTTTGAATTGCCAAACTGTGTTTTGAAATTAAACTTAAATTTCTCTGCCAGAGTGAATGCTGTAATTTTTAACTGTAATATAAGGCGATTTAAGGCTCTAGAAAGTTTCTAAGTTTTCATAGCTAGGAGTTTCCATTCATTATTTAAAGTGGTTCACACATTAATATACACAGCATTTGAAGGCTCTCCACACAATTGTGTAGCAATTAGGAGGTGGAATTAGGAGGATCAGAACTTCAAGGACAGCTTCTGCTACACAGGAAATTTGCGGCCAACCTGAGCTACATAAAACCCTGTCTCAAAAAAACTTCTCTGCACTGACTAGACTTAAAGTCATCCTTTCAAGGTGAGAAGACAGTTTCTCCCTCCTGGTTAAGATGGATGTGCCAGGTGAGCTGGCATCATCAGCCTTTTTACTGAATAGCTCTATATCTAAAAGATACCAGATCTGCCAGTGGATAGTAAATTTATCTGTCCATTTAACAGTCAAATATGGCAACAGATTTTTGAAGTGTAAAAACCCCACCTTCACCCCAAGTTAGAAGAAAAGCCAGCCTATTTGTAAGATCTCAGACGAGAAGTGCTGCCACAGATTGATATGTTGTGAACTGTTTGCAGTGGCTCTTGGTAAAGCTTTGCTCATTTTCCTGTGGTTTGGGTGTTTGACTGCCTGTTCACATGGTTGAGCCTTGTGCAAGCCTCAGCTGCAATCCCACCAGCAAAGGGATGGCAGGGATGAGGGCTGATTTAGACCTCACTCGCTTCTCCACCCAGACCCTGGCCATTTTAATTGCCCATTTTAAACCGGTACCCTCATTCCAAAGTCTCTGTTGCTCACGTGAAAGGCTTGATGGTTTTGGTCATGGTTGAAATACATTCTTCTGGAAAGTCACAGGTTGAAGATCTTGAGAACATTTGCTTGTTTAATTTGGAATGTGAGAGAAGTGCTTTCAGGGAATTGGCTTAACAGCAGCCCTGGCATTTAGGATATCAAGTAAACATGAAAGGGCTTTTGTTTTGTCAGGCTTCTTTTTTTTTTTTTTTTTTTTTTTTTTTNCTTGTAGTCCCAGCTGTCCTGGAAACACTCTGTAGACCAGCTGACCTTGAACTTACAAAGATCCCCCTGCCTCTGCCTCCTGAGTGCTAGGATTAAAGGCGTGCACCACCATGCCCGGCATTTTCTAACTGCTATTACAGAAGGCATATTCCTTTTCTGATTAAAAAATAGAAGCCAAGCATGGTAGCTCACAACTGACATCCCAGAACTTGCGAGGCAGAAGCAGGCTGATCTCAGTGAGTTTGAGTCCAATTTATCTATGTAATGAGTTCCAGTGCAACCAGGACTACATACTGAAACTTTGTCTCAAACGAACACACACACATACACACACACACACACACACACACACACACACACACATATATTTATGGGAGAATACAGGGATTAGGAAGAGATGATCTCTGCCCACAAAACTGTCAGGCTGGTGGGGGCAGCCAGGAACAGAAGCTAATGATTGCAGTGCATAGGGATGAAGCTGATATAGAGTATCAGTTAAGCACATGAGATGTTCTTAAAGATCGGCTTCTCTAGAACATTATTTCATAAGGAGATTAAAGTCAAATCACATAGGATTTTCTAAATTATATAATGTAAACCTGAAAGAATGTACTAACAACTTTTAAAGTTAAATGATTATTTACTTCTGTGACCTGGAAAGTATCTAGACAATTACTGGCCACTTGTTTTACTCAAAATACAATGCTTTGCTAGAGATAAAATAATACACAGCCCCTCCCCAACATGTCCTCTTAATCTTGATGAAGGAAAGGTCAACATGTTCTTAAAAGCAAAGTTCTCCCATCCTTGTTGTGACATAAAACTCCCTAACTGAAGGATGAGAACAGGGCCAGTGAGTGACACATAAACAGGTTGACCTGTGTGGTATTTAAATCATTTCTGGTAGAAAAGTTAAAAGACATATGAATATGAAAATCATTTGAGGCTTAAAATGCTTCTGCTCTTGCAGAAGACCCAGGTTTGTTTCCCAACACCTACACGATGGCTAACGGCTGTCTGTAACTTCTGTTCTAGGGGATCCCAAGCCTCTTCTGGCCTCCATGAGCATTCTACAACATGGGTGCACTTATATGCAGACAGTAACACTCATATACATAAAAATAAGTTAATAAAAAATAATAAAATGCTTTTGTAATGAGCTCTTGCCTATATTGTATGCCATGCTGAGTTGGCACACACCTTAACTGACAGCTCATTTTCCAAGTGAGAAGTTAACGTGTGATATTTGATATGATATGATATCACTGGGCTTTAAATTTTATTTCTTGTTTGTCTTTGTATACTATAAGAGATGGACTCATGGACTCTTCTGTTATATCTTTTAAGTGGTTTTTGTTTATAGGTTAATGACTTAGATGTATTTTATACTATACTTACTACATGACTAAATTATCTTTTTATTTATATTTTGATCATGTTAATACTTTAGAAAACTCAAATTCTAATTATATATTCATGACACTGCAAAATGATTTAGCCTTTGACTTCTTTTTCCTGTCTAACTATACATGCTGATTATAATTATAAACCTGATTCTAAATTTTAATTTTCATATGGAGGATGGAATTTTTTAAATGACCAAAACAGACTATTGAGGAATAAACTTGCCCTACTACACACATGTCAATAACTATATGATCTAGACCTACACAGGACCTACACAAGACTGGGACAGTCTATGTTCTGTTATGGAATGAAAGAAACTCACAGGCCCGGGCCTTCCCTGGGGATTTATAGGTTCTTCACAGTAGCTAGGAGAAAGGGGTTCATGAGGATCTGCCCCTGCCTAAACATTTAAAGGCTCTGAGCATTAGCTGGGGACCAGTCTCATGAGATCCCACCCCTCCTTGAGGATGTATAGGCAGTTAACAGTAGCTAGAAGGGTCTCATGAAACTTCACACCTCCCAGAGGATCACTAGGCTCTTAATAGTAGTTAGAGGGAGAGACTGATGAAGGCCAGCCCTTCCCTGGAGATTGATAAGCACTTAGCAGCAGCTAAAGGGGGGATCTCATGGGCATTTATAGAGACCTCATAGCAGCTAAAGGAGGGACTAATGAGCCCCTGCCAGAGTATTTATAGACTCACTCTAAGAGTAGCTGGGAGAGGAGTCTCATCAGACCCCTCCCCTCCCTGAAGATTGCTTGGCACTTCAAAGTAGCCACTGGGAGGGACTGATGAAGCCTCACACCTCCCTGAGGATTAATAGGGTCTTAACTAGTGGGTGGGATTCCTGAGGACCTGGCTCTCCAGAGTATTTACTGGCACTTGACAGTAGCGGGGGGGGGGGGTGGAACGACACATGAGATGAGGCTGTACCTCTCCTTTAGGATTTATAGGCACTTAAGAGTAGCTAGAATTGACTCTTGAGGCTGGACCATGAGCATTGTTAGGTAAAATTGTTAGGCAGTTAGCAGTACCTAGGGCCTCCTGTCCCTCCCTGAGATTTGATAGGCATTTAAAGGATAGCCAGTGGGACTGTAAGGACAGGACCCACCCCTTCCCAAGGGTTTATAAGCTCTTGGCATAACTAGAGGGAGTGTCTCAAGAGCATTTATAGACACTTTATAGCAGTTAGGGGAGGGACTAATGAACCCCTCCCAGAGCATTTATAGACTCCTAAGAGTAGCTGGGGGATGGGTCTCATCAGGCCTCACCCCTCCCTGAGGATTGGGATGAAGCCTTGCACTTCCATAAGCATTTTTCATCTGATTAAAGTAGCTATGGTGACAGATTGATGAGACCCCACACCTCAGTGAAATTTTACAGACTGCTTACAGAAGCTAGGGGAAGAGACTCAATGTGGTCTCCCACCTCCAGGATTTATAGGCTCTTAATAATAGCTAGGAGGTGCACGCCTTTAATCCTAGAACTCGGGAGGCAGAGGCAGGTGGATCTTTGTGAGTTCAAGGCCAGCCTGGTCTACAGAGTGAGTTCCAGGACAGCTGGGGCTACAGGGAGACCCTGTCTCAAAAAAAAAAAAATAATAATAATAATAGCTAAGAGGGGTGGGACTCAAAAGGTCCCTCCTCAAAGCATCTGTGAGCACTTGACCTTAGCTAGTGGGGGAGACACATGAGGCTGTGGCTGTCCTTTAGGATTCATAGACACTTGGGAATTGCTGGGGAGCTCCATGCATGGTGGTCTTAATCCATGCACTTAGGAGGGAGAGGCAACCCTTGTTTACATAGTTCCAGGCCAGCTGTGGCTACAAGGAGACCCTATTTCAACATCAAAAACAAACAAAAAATAAATAAAAGATACAAAAGAGTAGCTAGAGGAGTGACTCATGAGGTTTTGCCCCTGCCTGAGCATTTATAGGCATTCCATGTAGGTAAGCTAGGGAGACTGATGAGGTCCAGTCCCTGCCTGAGCATTTAAATGTTCTTTGTAAGACCTAGGGGCATGGGTCTCATGAGATGCCCCCACTTCCTGAGGATAGACAGGCACTTAACAGTAGCTATGGGGAGTGAGTCATGAGGCCCCCTCCCCTCCATGGGAATTTCTAGGCATTTAACAGTAGCTAAGGGTAGGACTCATGAAGCCCCCCCTTAAACATCAATAGGCACTTAATATTAGCTAAGAAGAGGGACTCATGAAGCCCAGCCTTCCCTGAGGGTTTATAGGCTCTTGCCAGTAGCTGGAGGAAGGTCTGCTGAGGCCCCACCCCTCCCCGAGGATTGATAGGCACTTAACAGTAGCTAGATGGAGGGACTGGTGAGCTGCATAGCTCCTGGAGGATCAGTAGTCTCTTAATGGTATCTAGAGAGAGGGTCTCATGAGGCCCCACCAGTCACTGAGAATTAATAAACACTCTATAATAGCTAGAGGGAGGGACTGATGAGCCCCCTCCCTTGCCTGAGGATTTATAGGCAGTTAATATAAACTTGGGAGAGGGACTCATGAGGCCCCGCCCCTCCTTGAGCTTTGCATGTGGTTAACAGTAGCTGGGAGAGGAGAGACTCCTGGGGCTGTTCTCTCCTGGAGGATCTACAGACAGTTAACTGTGGCTAAGGGGAGGGGCACACGAGACCCCACCTCTGCCAATGGAGCTAGTGGCAATTAATTAATGTTTGGTGGCATAGAGGACACATTTTCTCAGGTGTGACAGTCACTGATAAGGTGCCCATGCTCCTGTAAACAACCCTAATTAATCACAAAAAAAAAAAAAGACGTGAAAATGGAAAGAAGAGACTAATTCAGAAGAGAAAAGGCATCGGCAGGAGCAGAGGGGACAGATATGATCAAAATACACTATGGACATGTCTAAGAATGTTGTAATGATGTCATTATGTATAAATAGCATATGCTAATAAAATACATAAAATGTATATGTTGTAGGAACAGAGCAGCATAGATGTGAAAGTTAGTGTAATAAGAAGGTAGTATTGTAGCACAGTGGGAAAAGAGTAGACTGCTTATTCTATAACTAGTACTGAGACTGTCAACTTCACAGGTCCACAGCAACTAAGTTTCCCCTCAAGCTCTCCCTCCTGCTCTCATCTCCATTTCAGTTCAAGGCTTCTTCCTCCTAGTCACTCTATCCAGAAACCTACAGTCATCTTTTCTTTTCTCTCTTTTTTTTTAATTTTTTTTATTAATTTTATTTATTTCTTGCATGTGTATGAATGTACTATCTGCATGCAAGTCTGTGCACCCGTGTCGTGCAACGCTGCGGAGGTCAGAAGAGGGTCTCGGATTCCCCTGGAACTGGAGTGCTCCTGGAATTGGAGTTTTAGACGGTTCTTGGCCGCCATGTGGGTGCTGGGGATCGAACCCGGGTCCTCTGTAAGAGGTCGGCGCTCTTAACCGCTAGGCCATCTCTCCAGCCCTCTTTTCTCTCTTTCACCCAATACCTAGTATGCCAAGATAACCTTTGGGCTATCAAAATCTGTACAGGAGGCTGTGGCCATGTCTCTGTCAGTAAAGCACTTGCCATGCAAGCATCAGGACCTGAGCTCTAAACTCCAGAAGTCATTTAGAAAAGCCAGGCATAGTGGCACACAGTTGTAATCTCAGAGGTAGGGAGGTTGAGACAGGTTGAACCCTGGGTTCACAGGCTGCCAACTTGGTGTGTTCTGGAGAAATGAGAGACGTCTCAAAAACAAAGGTGAACAATGCCAAAAGAATGACACCCCAAAAGATTGTCCTCTGGCCTGCACACGCTGTACACACACACCACACACACACACACACACACACACACACACACACACACACACACACACACACAAGAGAGAGAGAGAGACAGAGACAGAGAGAGAATGAGAGAGTGTTCCAGCACTTCACGGCCTGCTCCTGCCACCACTTTAGGATAGGCTGAAGACAGTATACTTCTAAAAGTGCTTCCTTTGAGTCTGTGTGTCCTCAGCAGTCCTTGTAAAGCAGACTTCCAAGTACACCCCTTATCTATAATTAACCAGGGAGCTGCTCACCCACAATCAAAGACCAAGTCCTTACATTGGCTTCTAAGGACTTAGCTGACCCTGTCCTCTTTTCTCTTCTCTTACTCTTAGTGACTACTACATACACTGCTTCAGCCTCATTAGCCTTTGCTCTTCCTTCACTCCCTCTCCAGCCTTTCCCCTAGTCACTTGTGTCGTTAGTGACTTTCACTCCATAAACCCAAATTAGACTGCCATCAACAGCCCACCTGCGTACTCCTGTCTTACCTTACAGTATACTCCAGCAACAGCCCACCTGCCCACTGCTGTCCTACCTTACAGTATACTCCAGCAACAGCCCACCTACCCACGGCTGTCCTACCTTGCAGTATACTCCCCACCTGCCCACTGCTGGCCTACCTTACAGTATACTCCAGCAACAGCCCACCTGCGCACTGCTGTCCTACCTTACAGTATACTCCAGCAACAGCCCACCTGCGCACTGCTGTCCTACCTTACAGTATACTCCAGCAACAGCCCACCTGCGCACTGCTGTCCTACCTTACAGTATACTCCAGCAACAGCCCACCTGCGCACTGCTGTCCTACCTTACAGTATACTCCAGCAACAGCCCACCTGCGCACTGCTGTCCTACCTTACAGTATACTCCAGCAACAGCCCACCTGCGCACTGCTGTCCTACCTTACAGTATACTCCAGCAACAGCCCACCTGCGCACTGCTGTCCTACCTTACAGTATACTCCAGCAACAGCCCACCTGCGCACTGCTGTCCTACCTTACAGTATACTCCAGCAACAGCCCACCTGCGCACTGCTGTCCTACCTTACAGTATACTCCAGCAACAGCCCACCTGCGCACTGCTGTCCTACCTTACAGTATACTCCAGCAACAGCCCACCTGCGCACTGCTGTCCTACCTTACAGTATACTCCAGCAACAGCCCACCTGCGCACTGCTGTCCTACCTTACAGTATACTCCAGCAACAGCCCACCTGCGCACTGCTGTCCTACCTTACAGTATACTCCAGCAACAGCCCACCTGCGCACTGCTGTCCTACCTTACAGTATACTCCAGCAACAGCCCACCTGCGCACTGCTGTCCTACCTTACAGTATACTCCAGCAACAGCCCACCTGCGCACTGCTGTCCTACCTTACAGTATACTCCAGCAACAGCCCACCTGCGCACTGCTGTCCTACCTTACAGTATACTCCAGCAACAGCCCACCTGCGCACTGCTGTCCTACCTTACAGTATACTCCAGCAACAGCCCACCTGCGCACTGCTGTCCTACCTTACAGTATACTCCAGCAACAGCCCACCTGCGCACTGCTGTCCTACCTTACAGTATACTCCAGCAACAGCCCACCTGCGCACTGCTGTCCTACCTTACAGTATACTCCAGCAACAGCCCACCTGCGCACTGCTGTCCTACCTTACAGTATACTCCAGCAACAGCCCACCTGCGCACTGCTGTCCTACCTTACAGTATACTCCAGCAACAGCCCACCTGCGCACTGCTGTCCTACCTTACAGTATACTCCAGCAACAGCCCACCTGCGCACTGCTGTCCTACCTTACAGTATACTCCAGCAACAGCCCACCTGCGCACTGCTGTCCTACCTTACAGTATACTCCAGCAACAGCCCACCTGCGCACTGCTGTCCTACCTTACAGTATACTCCAGCAACAGCCCACCTGCGCACTGCTGTCCTACCTTACAGTATACTCCAGCAACAGCCCACCTGCGCACTGCTGTCCTACCTTACAGTATACTCCAGCAACAGCCCACCTGCGCACTGCTGTCCTACCTTACAGTATACTCCAGCAACAGCCCACCTGCGCACTGCTGTCCTACCTTACAGTATACTCCAGCAACAGCCCACCTGCGCACTGCTGTCCTACCTTACAGTATACTCCAGCAACAGCCCACCTGCGCACTGCTGTCCTACCTTACAGTATACTCCAGCAACAGCCCACCTGCGCACTGCTGTCCTACCTTACAGTATACTCCAGCAACAGCCCACCTGCGCACTGCTGTCCTACCTTACAGTATACTCCAGCAACAGCCCACCTGCGCACTGCTGTCCTACCTTACAGTATACTCCAGCAACAGCCCACCTGCGCACTGCTGTCCTACCTTACAGTATACTCCAGCAACAGCCCACCTGCGCACTGCTGTCCTACCTTACAGTATACTCCAGCAACAGCCCACCTGCGCACTGCTGTCCTACCTTACAGTATACTCCAGCAACAGCCCACCTGCGCACTGCTGTCCTACCTTACAGTATACTCCAGCAACAGCCCACCTGCGCACTGCTGTCCTACCTTACAGTATACTCCAGCAACAGCCCACCTGCGCACTGCTGTCCTACCTTACAGTATACTCCAGCAACAGCCCACCTGCGCACTGCTGTCCTACCTTACAGTATACTCCAGCAACAGCCCACCTGCGCACTGCTGTCCTACCTTACAGTATACTCCAGCAACAGCCCACCTGCGCACTGCTGTCCTACCTTACAGTATACTCCAGCAACAGCCCACCTGCGCACTGCTGTCCTACCTTACAGTATACTCCAGCAACAGCCCACCTGCGCACTGCTGTCCTACCTTACAGTATACTCCAGCAACAGCCCACCTGCGCACTGCTGTCCTACCTTACAGTATACTCCAGCAACAGCCCACCTGCGCACTGCTGTCCTACCTTACAGTATACTCCAGCAACAGCCCACCTGCGCACTGCTGTCCTACCTTACAGTATACTCCAGCAACAGCCCACCTGCGCACTGGTGTCCTACCTTACAGTATACTCCAGCAACAGCCCACCTGCCCACGGCTGTCCTACCTTATAGTATACTCCAGCAACAGCCCACCTGCGTACTCCTGCCCTACCTTACAGTATACTCCAGCAACAGCCCACCTGCGTACTCCTGTCTTACCTTACAGTATACTCCAGCAACAGCACCTGCCCACTGCTGTCCTACCTTACAGTATACTCCAGCAACAGCCCACCTACCCACGGCTGTCCTACCTTACAGTATACTCCAGCAACAGCCCACCTACCCACGGCTGTCCTACCTTACAGTATACTCCAGCAGCAGCCCACCTACCCACGGCTGTCCTACCTTGCAGTATACTCCCCACCTGCCCACTGCCGTCCTACATTGCAGTGTACTCCCCAATGCCCACTGCTGTCCTACATTGCAGTGTACTTGCCACCTGCCTACTGCCGTCCTACATTGCAGTGTACTCCCCACCTGCCCACTACTGTCTGACCTTACAGTGTACTCCCCACCTGCCCACTGCTGTCCTACATTGCAGTGTACTCCCTTCTGTAGACCTCCTAGAATTCTGAGGCATGGGATTCTTGTTTATTGTTGGTTTGTCTCCCTCTGCTGGAAGATAATCACATAAAATTGGGCTTTCTTGATAATGAACACCTAGAACAGGAGCCAGTCCCCAGTTGAAAACTGGGCAGATATTGATGAACAGCACTAAGTGGGTTTTTTTGCCACACCAAGCATTCCTGCCCTAATGCCACATACACTTTTCTGAAAACCTCACACCGCACTATCCATCTCACTGTTAAATAACTTCCTATTTTCACTTAGTATAAGAAGACCAGGGTTAAGAGACAGTTTTGCAGACCTGTGGACCCTGAGCAGTCCAAGTGCTGCTGAAGGTTAGCAGTCCCATAGAAATGTGGAGGTGGACACATTTGCAGTTCTCCTTATCTGATTCACTCCATGGCAACCTGTAGTAGGTATATTACATATATAATATACATATGCAGAAACTATGAATGTGACTGTATTAGTTACTTTTTGTGTTGCTATGATAAAAATGCCTGAGCACAAGTTCATGGTGGCATACACTTTTAATTCCAGCACTCAAGAGGCAGAGGCAGGTGCATATCTATGAGATTGAGACCAGCCTGTTCTATATAGCAAGTTCTGGCCAGCTGGGGCTACAGGGAGACCCTCTCTTCAAAAAATAAACAAAGAAAGAAAAATACCCAAACAGAAACAACTTAAGTTTTCATTTTGGTTCACAGTTTGACAGTTCACTCTATTATGGCCGGACAGGCATGGCTACAGGAGTCCCACATAGCTGGTCACATAATCTGACGGTCGGAGTTTGATCTTCATATAGGACTCCACAATGAAGCTTTTTATTTTTATCTGGGTTATCTTTTTTGCATTTTATTTTTTTATTTTTTTGAATATTCTTTTTTTATTATATATTATTCCAAAATATGCGTATATATACTCCACACATAAGTCAAAATTACAGATTCTGAAAATGAATTATAGGTCAATTCCTAAACACATTTAGAGATTCACATTTTAGACTCTTTTATTGGGGGGGGTCTTTTCGATACAGGGTCTCCCTGTAGCCCCAGCTGTCCTGGAACTCACTCTGTAGACCAGGCTGGCCTTGAACTCACAAACATCCGCCTGCCTCTGCCTCCTGAGTGCTAGGATTAAAGGTGTGCACCACCACGCCTGGCGAGATTCACATTTTAACAGTAAAGTTGCATGCAGGTATAAAGTTGTGTAAGTTTACATCCTTTTTTTTTTTTTCAGAATATGACCTCCTATCTTCCATCCATACATGGTAATTACAATGTGTGAATATAAGTGGTAGGACAATTCTAGAGCCCATTTAGAGATTCACAATGTAATAGCACAATTGCTTTCAGATACAATGAAATATAATAATAAAGTTGCTCAGTTTGCCTGCCAAGTGGGGATTTGGTGTTAGCATCCAAAAATGAGGGAAACCGTTCGCCTTTTTTTTTTTGGGGGGGGGGGCTGTCTTAGTAAGGCTTTTCTAAGACACATTACAGTTATCCCTGAGTAAAGAAACAACCTGGGCCGGAGCTTACCATTCATTTTAAGGTCAAGAGCCAGTCTGAACTCTGAGTACCTGTTCCTTCAGATGTCTCTTGGAACTGTGCCTCCAGCCAGGGCTTTGCTCACTCTTCATTGAAACAGTAGCTCCACCATGACATGTCAGGAGCAGAAGTCAAGACCCAACTTTATCTTATCAGAGAATCTTGCCCTTTAAAGCTGAGGCCTAGAATGTCTCACACACAATTCCAAACAGGCTTCTCAGTTTTTCTCTTTGCTTCCAATGAGATAAACATGCTGTTCTTGGTGCTTTGGTATTTTAATCATGCACATATTCATTCACTATTTTGGGTAGGGGGCAAGGTGGGGTCCTGAGGTATTAAGGTTAGGTATCCAGGTAATAAGAGAAGCAGATGGCCCAGTCAGCTTGTTTACATTATAAACAGTAACTTTTTGGTTGGAAGGTTAGGTAGATACCTACTGTATGTTTCCTGGGTGATTCCAAAACCAATCAAGTTGACAATGAAGATTAGCCATTGAATGACCTTATTTAAAAAAAGAAGTATTTGTAATCATAATTAAGTTTAGGATTTCAAAATGGATTCCATCCTAGATTTAGAGTTAGCACCAAATCTAGTGATAAGCATTCTCCTAAGACCAGGAGATTTGAGACACAGAAAGCCATGTAAGACAGATGCAGCAACCAGAGTGCTGTTCTCATGAGCCAAGTAAGAGTTGGATGCATCAGAAGCTAGACTAGAGCAAGGATTATTGGTTTGGTTTTTTTTGGTTTGTTTTTTTGGTTTTTTTTTTTGAGACAAGGTCTCCCTGTAGCCCCAGCTAGCCTGGAACTTGCCCTGTAGACCAGGCTGGCCTTGAACTCACAGAGATCTCTGCCTCCCAAGTGCTGGGATTAAAGGCGTGTGCCACCACACCCAGCTAAGGAAGGATTTACTAGAGCTAAGGAAGAATTATTTACTGGAGCCGGCAGAGAGTGTGTGGCCCTGATAACACCTTCCTTGCCTGAGGGGCTTCTACCCTGCCAAAACAAGGAGAGTAAGTTTCTATTTTAAGGCACTTGTATTCATTTTTTAGGGCAGCCACAAAAAGCTAACACAGTCTTACTTGTCAGAGCTCAGGCTTGTTCCTCTCGAATGCAGGTCTTGGAGAGTGTGTGGTGCTAGCAGGGACCATTCTCTTTCACCTTCTTCATCAGTACAAAATTTCCACAGTTCTCTTGTTGGCACTCAAATCTTAGGTAGATGGTTTAATATGGGGAATGGAGGACAGTTGTACAAGTTACTATATGTGTTAAAGGGACGCAATTCCATAGGCTCTGGGTTTTCTCATTATTTCATGTGTTTCTCAGGGTTTCTACAAAGCTTGCCTCTTGATGGCTTTGAAACAGTCATTTCCTACGGAGCTCTTCTTTTGTACATGTTGACCTGGATAATGATCATCCAAGCATATGATTATGTAGAAATTTATTGAACTGAACATTTTAAGCTGAGTACACTCTGTGATTTATATCTCAGTATAAAAGTTTACAAAAATGAGCATGCTGAGAAGGATCCCATTATGCCATTATGCCAACCCATATCAGTCCTGTTTACTGCTCAAAGAATCTGCAGTGAAACAAAGTCAGTTCATTTTCAGAGCCCAGCCATAAACCATGATTTTGCCCATGTTACAGAGAGGTTGCAGAGACATTCAGAAGCTTGTTACACCTCTGAGAAGGGACAAAGACAGAGCTCATACCTACCATACATGCCTAACAACCAGAGGTTGTTAAAGCTACTGCGCTCAGCCGTGCGCTAATGGAGACAGGAAGGACATGAGAAAGCAGTCTAGCAGAGCACGGCAGACACACGCTACCGTGATATTCCTGCTTCAGCCCTCAAGTTGCCAAAATGTCTTAAGCGCCCAGATTCTGGTGACAACATGGAGCAATAGGACATGGCAGACATCACTGGCAGGAACATGAGGTGTTAGCCCCACCTCAAGGACAATTTGGCAGCATGTGGTAAAGTACAAGAGTGTACTTCCCCCTTAGCACATGCTTAGAATGCTTAGGTATGTGCAAAAGTACATGTGTATGAGAACACTCAGCAGACCTTTATGAAGAGGTCAGGAAATTGCTGTGTATCCTCAGCATGGGCATGGAGAGATTGATTGGTTTATGCCGTGAGTGAGACTGTATTAGTTACTTTTTCTGTTGCTGGGATAAAACACCGTGGCCAAGGTAACTTATAGAAAGGAGTTTATTTAATCCTAGCACTTGGAAGGCAGAGGCAGGCGGATCTCTGTGAGTTCAAGGCCAGCCTGGTCTACATAGCGAGTTCCAGGACAGCTGGAGCTACAGGGAGACCCTGTCTCAAAAAGACAAAAAAAAAAAGAAAGAAAAAGGAGTTTATTTGAGCTTGCAGTTCAGAGGTTTAGGAGTCCATGAACGGCAGGGAAGGCATGGCAGCAGCGGTGGAGAAGAAAGCCAAGAGATCCCATGTTCAAGCAGACACAGGATGCAGAAAGCAGCCAGAAATCTGGCAAGGCTTGAGAACTCTCAAAGCCCTTCCCTAGGGACGTGCTTCCTCCAGCAAGGCTGTACTTCCTAAAGCCTCCAAGATAGTGCCGCCAACTAGAGACAAAATGTCCCCACACTTGGAGCCTATGGGGGACATTCTCATTCAGACCACCACAGGAACTTAGCAGAGACAGAATTTAAAAAGCAGTATTGAGTCAAATACCAGTTGCTAAATACACAGTGGTATCAGTTACATACATCTTAACAGAATATAAAATAATGTACTTTGTGTTTTATTTCTGAATAGTCACTTGCAGGAAGCTTCACAAGTCTGCACAGGAAGCAAAGCCTCAAACCAACTTGAGAGGAGTTATCCTTCAGAGTGAAAATAGCCAGTAGGCCTACTATGTCTAGGCTGATAAATGCCTAGAGGCGGGAATACATGTTTGAAGAAATGGCTGTTTTCCTCTATGTGTCAGTGGTACAGTTTGTAAGGAAAGTACAGGTATTTGTTAATTCTTGGTGAAGTGGCTTAATCTGAAGGCAGTGGCTGAAGCAGATGAGTCCTTGTGATACGGATGATATAAAACACAACTTGTGTCTGTGATTTTCTGCAGCAACCCAATCCAGTGGAACAGCGTTACATGGAACTCTTGGCCTTGCGTGATGACTATATAAAGAGGCTTGAGGAATTGCAGCTTGCCAGCTCCGCCAAGCTTTCTGATCCCCCGGCTTCACCTCCCAGTCCTTCACAGATGATGCCTCACGTGCAGACTCACTTCTGAGGGGATCTCTGGCACTGTATTTGAGCTCTGGATAAATTAAATAGTTTTCATTTGGGGCATCTATAGAAAGTAGATTTAAAATAGCCGCCTCCATTTAGAAACTCAACTAACATCTTAGACTCTTGAATATGTGCCTTCTGTAATACATATAATATTACAAAGTATATACAGTATTTGTATGGCAATCAGAAGAAAGGAGTCAAGAAGAGGTTCTGGAAAATCCTGACACCTTTTTAAAAAGCACTTTTTGGAAGATAAAATTTAATTTACCTCTATAGAAATGCTAGATATATAGTATGTATTTTGTGGGCTTAAATGAAACATTATTTTAAATCTAAGGGAAAATGTATTTGTAAAATGAATTTTCCTCCAGCTGCTTATAACAGTTGCTTTGGATTATCTAAAATGGATCCAAATGTGAAAGATGGGTATTACTGCCAAAACCAAATTGCACTCCACTTCCTCAGTATAATCCAAGAGCAAAGCTTTTAAATTATTGCCAACCTTTATACCATCATAAGTGGTAACGGAAGGAAAAAGAGCTGTTTAGATGAGCATTTCATTATTTTGAAAATTTGAAAATAAAAGGTTCTCGCATCACTGTCAGGAGAAGCATATTTTTATATTAAATTGATAGGCCCAATTAAATGTGGTTTGATTTTTCTCCTTTAACTTTGCTGGTTTCGACTTTCTAAATTCTTCCATGAGCTTGTCTAACACTCTGAATTATATTCAGGTTGTGGCAAAACCCACACATAGCACTGTGTAAGGGTGTTGGCTGTGTTCTGCTGCTTAGGTGAATATTTTTGCAAACATGGCTCTTGTCAATGCAGCTTATCTGCCAAAACATACGTTTCACCGTCTTGGATGTATGTATGAGCTATGGGTAGAGTGTCCTTCTCTGAAACAATGCCCCAGGTATGTCATTTTTCAGTGTATTCTTACTTTAAAGTATTCTGTTTATGTATCTCAGTTTAAATGGTGTTAGGTTTCCCTCCCGACAAGTGTGCATAAAAACTGGTTCTACAAAGTTCTACTTGAAGTACTGGACAGTTTGCTTTTTCAGGTTTTTTTTGTTGTTGTTTCATTTTGTTTTATAGTATGAAGTGAAATTTTGTTTTTGTTTTTTTATGAAGTGAAATTTTGAATGCATAGTTCTATTTGATACATGAACTAATTCATTTAGTAAGTATATTTGTAAAAGCTAAAGCTAGAGTTAAAGCAATTAATGTTTTACAGTGATTTGTAAAGGACTATTTATAGCTAATATGTTTTCTTTTCAATGAATTAAGAGATATTAAATATATCTTTGTAAATTATTTCATGTCAAAGTTTAATTGGTCTATCAAATAAGACATCTCAAATATAGTAGTATACTGTATGGATTTTGTAAGTGTAAAATTTTTATTAGAAATTCTTTTGCTTTTTGTAAACACTGTAAATAGTTCATAAATTAACAAAGTGACAGTCCATAAAAAGAAAAAAAGCTGATACTAATAACTCAAGACTTTGTGAAATTCCATGAGAACGTTTCCATGGCAATAAAGATTGAAGACCTGCTGTGATAAATCTATGAACTGAAGCCTAGCACTGTCTCCAGGGCAATGGCTGTGTGTGCAGCAAACACACTGCCATCGTCTTTGCTGACTTTCCTTCCCTGGATCTACTTGACATTGTCCTTATCTTAGCATCCTTTGTTTTCTTTTGGTTTTGTTATTGTGGACAAAGTGCCTTGTATAGCCTAGGCTGGACTCCACTTCAGTTTCTCCAAAGCTGGCCTTGAATTCCTGATCTTTCTGATGCTACCTCAAGTGTTGGCATTACAGTCACGTGCTACCACATCCAGCTTATTTCCATGTTTGACTGATCAATGACCTGCTGAAGTTCCTATCCATTGACAGATCTAGAGATATTTAGGAAAATGCACATTGATGCAAATGCACCTCGAACGTACACCTGAGCCAGATGATAGGAAACATTTTCTTACTTGGACAACGTCACCCAAGTCCACTCAGGGCAGAGAACTGGTTTTTTGAGAGATACTCTCTTGTAGCCCAGTCTGGCTACAATGTAGTTGAGGATGACCTTGAACAATGATCTTTCTGCCTCTACCTCTTGAGTGCTGGAATTACAGGCATGTGCCACCACATCCAGTTGATGCAGTGTTGGAGATGGAATCCAGAGCTCTGTGCATGTTAGGAAGGCACTCTTACCAAGTAAGCCACATACGCAGCAAGCAGAGAACATTCTAATGCTGTGTATATTGTGCACAATCACTTAATGATGTGTTCACAGTAAACCCCTGGTTATGAAGACAAACTTCTAGAGCTTTAAATCAATTTACATCATAGTAAAAGAATTTAGACCTTTAGAATGGAGAAATCTAGAATTCTAATGTATATACAACATGAGAACTATCTTGTTAATAACATATCTGTGATTTTTTACTCAGAGAAGATTTTAGGTGTATTGTGGATGTGTGTGGTATACAGAAAAGGGCTTTTTTTCTTAATTTTTTATTGAACCTTTGCACATTTCATACAAGACTTCTTAATCAAATTTAGACCCATTCCCCCTTCCTTGCCCCCCACCCTGCCAGAGCTCTTGCATTCTGCCATACAAATCTTGCATCTTTTTCTCAGTCTTTCTTAAATTTTTCGATGCAGAAGTTTACTGTTTCAGTCAGTTCTTTGACCGGTCTTTTTTTGTTGTCTTTCCCTTTAATTTTATATTACTCCGAAATATGCACATATACACTCCACACACATACCAAAATTAAGATGTATGAAAATAAACTATAGGTTAATTCCAAAACATGTTTAGGGATTTACCTTTTAATAGTAGAGTTGCATGCAGGTAAAAAAATATTACTTTACATTCCTAAGTTACGTAGCAAGTTGATATATGTTTTAATGTATGTTTTTATAGTGGCATCAGGTATTTTATTTACTAAAGGAAATTCCTCAGTTTGCCTTACAAATAAGGATTTTGTGCTAGTATCCACAAATGAGAAACACCATACATCATTTGTTTTTCTGGGACTGTGTTACTTAGCATAATGGCTTTAGTTCCATCCATTTATCTGCTTCTTATATTTGTATGGGTATGTCTTTTCAGTTTGAGTAAATTTTCTTCTATAATTTTGTTGAAGATCTGGCCAATAACGTTATCCTGGGATTCTTCTCCTTCCTGTATACCTGTGATGCATAGGTTTGGTCTTTTCATGGTTTCCCACATTTCCTGATTATTGCACTCTTGTGGTTTTTAAAATCTTTTCATAATCTTTGCTTGAGCATTCCTCTTCTTCCATGTTATCTTCCAGTCTTGATATTCTATTTTCTGCTTCATCCATTCTGTTACTGAGGCTGTATCCTGTCCTCTCCTGTTGACTGGATGAGTGTTTGGTTTCCTTTTTCATTTCAGCCTGAGATTTCTTCAGTATTTCTACTTCCTTCCAGTGTTTGTCATTCTCTCCTTCTAGTTCTTTGATTCGTTTGTCTATATGCTCTTTATATTCATTGATTTATTTTTTTAACATTTTTATTGAAGTTTTGTGCATTTCATACATCATTTCGCATTCCAATCTAGACTCATCTCCCCTTCCATGCCCCCCAGCTCACCTGAGTTCATGCACCCTGCCATTCCTGCCCTGTATCTTTTTCTGATTCTTTTCAAAGCACAGGATTATTGTTCTTGGGGGAACTTTAGTGTTTCAGTTGGTTCCCTGTCCCAGTTCCTCTGCTGTTGTAGTTCCCTCCAATCTGTATTTCTTCAATATATGCATATATATGCATATATACATCACACCTGTACTAAAATTATATCATTTGTACACAAACTGTCATTTTCATATATTCAGGATTTACATTTTTCCTTTTTAAATTTATATTATTCTAAAACATGTCTGCATATCCTCCACCCATATACCAAGTTTACAAAGTCTAAAAATGAGTGGTGTGTTAATTCTAGAGCCTGTTAAGGGGTTTACATTATAAGAGCACAGTTGCTTTCAGGGAAAGGGGTATATAACACTGATGTTGCTCAGTTTCCCTTACAACCCAGCGCTTGGTGCTAGCATCCACAAGTAAGGGATACCATTCATCTTTTGTGTTTCTGGAACTGTTGCTTCACTTAGCATAATATCTTCTAGTTCCATCCATTTACCTCCAAAGTTCCTGATGCCATCTTTCTTTATTGCTGCATAGAACTCCATTGTGTACATGTACCACATTTTCTTTATCCACTCATTGGTTGACGGGCATTTGGGTTGGTTCCAGCTCTTTGCTATTGTGAAGAGAGCTGCAATGAACATGGCTGTGCATGTATCTGTGTAGTAGGATGAGTCTTGTGGGTATATACCCAGGAGTGGTATGGCCAGTCAGGTGGTAAGCTCATTTTGAGTCTTTTAAGGGTTCTCCACACTGCTTTCCATTGTGGTTGTACGAGTTTACTTTCCCACCAGCAGTTGGTGAATGTTCCCCTTTCCCCACAACATCTCCAGCATTTGGTATCATTTGTTTTCTTGATCCTAGCCAGTCTTATTGGAGTGAGATGATATCTGAAAGTGGTTTTAATTTGTATTTCCTTAAATATTAGAGATGTCGAACATTTTTAAGAGGTTTCCCAGCCATCTTTATTTCCTCCCTTGTGAATTCTCTGCCCAGCTCTTTGCTCCATCTTTTGAGTGAGTCATTTGATTTCTTCTTTGTTTTTTGAGTAGTTTATATATTCTGGAAGTTAGTGCTCTGTCAGATGTATCAGCAGTGAAGGTTTCCTCCCACTCTGTGGCTTTTCTCTTCACTGATTGTTTCTGTCGCTGTACTGAAGCTTTTGAGTTTAATGGGGTTCCACTTGTAAATTGTCAATCTCACTTCCTGTGCAGCTGCTGTCTGATTTAGGAAGTCTTCTCCTACGCCTATGACTTGTAGGTTGCTGCCAATGTTTTCTTCTATCACCTTCAGAGTTTCAGGTTTCACATTGAGGTCTTTGATCCATTTTGAGTTGATTTTGGTACAGGGCGAAAGGTAGGGTTTTAGTTTTATTCTTCTACAAGTGGTGATCCAGTTTCGCCAACACCATTTGCTGAAGATGCTGTCTTTCCTACATTGAATATTCTTGACCCCTTTGTCAAATATGAGGTGGCTGAAATTGTGTGTGCTCAAGTTTGGATCTCTAATTTTGTTCCAGGCTGTTTTTATGACTATAGCCCTGTAATATAGCTTAAAGTCTGGTATAGTGATCCCCCCATATTACTCTTTCCACTCAGCGTTGTTTTGGCTGTTCCTTGTCTTTTGTTTTTCATATGAAATTAAGGATTTTTTTCCAAGTTTGTGAAGAAACTCATGGAGATTTTAATAGGGATTGCATTGAATCTGTATATTAATTTGGATAGAGTGGACATTTTTGCTATATTAATTTTTCCAATCCATGAGCATGGGAGGCCTTTCTATCTGATGTCATCTTCAATCTCCTTCTTCAGGGTTTTTTGTTGTTGTTGTTGTTGTTGTAGAGATCTTTGGTGTCTTTGGGTAGGTTTGTCCCTAGGTATTTTATTGTTTTTGAGGCTATTGTGAGTAGAAAGGTCTCCTTGTATTCCTTCTTCAGTTGCTTGTTGCTGGTGTAAGGAAAGGCTACTGATTTTTGTAAGTTAATTTTGTATCCTGCCACTTTACTGAAAGTCTTAATCATTTCTAGGGATTTTCTGGTGGAGTTTTTAGCATTCCTTAGGTAAACTTATATTGTCTGTAAAAAGGGATAGCTTGACTTCCTCTTTTCCAATTAGTACTCCTTTAATTTCTCTTTCTTACCTTATTGCCCTAGCAAGCATTTCAAGCACTATATTGAAGAGGAGTGGCCATAGTGGACAGCCTTGCTGTGTTCCTGCCTTTAAGGGGAATGCTTCTAACTTTTCTCCATTTAGGATGATGTTGTCTGTGGGTTTCCTGTATATGGCTTTGATTACATTGAGGAATTATCCCTCCTGTCCAATTCCCTCTAGGACTTTAAGCATGAAGGGATGCTGGATTTTGTAGAAGGGTTTTTCTGCATCGATTGAGATGATCATGTGGTCTTTGTCTTTCAGTCCATTTATGTGTATTATGTTTATTGATTTTACGTATGTTGAACCATCCCTGCATCTCTGGTATGAATCCAACTTGGTCATGATGGATGATCTTTTTGATATGGGTCTGTATGCATCTTGCAAGTATTTTGTTGAGAGTTTTTTCATCTGTGTTCATTAATGAGATGGGTTCTTAGTTTTCTTTTTTGGTTGTATCTTTGCCTGGTTTTGGTATTAGAGTGATGATTGCTTCATAGAAGGAGTTTGGGAGATTTCCCTCTGTATTCTGAACGGTTTGAGAAGTAATGGCTGTAAGTCTTCTTTAAATGTTTTATAGAATTCTTCAAAGAGACCTTCCCACTCACAATAGCCTCAAAAGCAATAAAATACCTAGGAACAAATCTAACCAAAGACACCAAAGATCTCTACAACAAAAATTTTAAACCTTTAAAGAAAGAAATTGAAGAAGACATCAGAAGATAGAAAAAAAAACCTCCCATGCTCATGGGTTGGGAAAATTAACATTGTAAAAATGTCCATTTTACTGAAACTCTTGTATAGATTTAACGCGATTCCAATCAAAATCCCCAAGAGTTTCTTCACAGGCTTGGGGAAAAAAGTCCTTAAATTCATTTGGAAAAACAAAAGACCCCGAATAGCCAAAACAACCCTGAGTGAAAAGAGCTACACGGGGGAATCTCTATACCAGACTTCAAACTATACTACAGGGCTATAGTCATAAAAACACTGGTACTGGCACAAAAACAGACCTGTTGACCAGTGGAAGGAACAAAACTGAAGATCCAAATCTGAGCACATACAATTTCAGCCATCTTATATTTGACAAGGGGACCAAGAAGCCACAATGGAGAAAAGACAGCATCTTCAGCAAGTGGTGTTGGCAAAACTGGATCACCACTTGTAGAAGAATGAAATTAAACCCCTACCTCTCGCCCTGTATAAAAGTCAACTCCAGATGGATCAAACACCTCAATGTGAAACCCCAAACTCTGGATGTGATAGAAGAGAAACTTAACAGCAGACTACAAGACATAGGTGTAGGAAAAGACTTCCTAAATAAGACAGCAGCTGCACAAGAAATAAGATCCACAATTGACAAATGGGAGCTCATTCAACTCAAAAATTTCTGTACATCAAAAGAAACAATAAAGGAAGTGAAGAGAAAACCCACAGAGTGGGAGGAAACCTTCACTGCAGACACATCTGACAAAGCATTAATCTCCAGAGTATACAAGCTACTCAAAAAACAAAGAAGAAAGAAAACAAATGAATCACTCAAAAGATGGAGCAAAGATCTGAATAGAGACTTCACAGAGGAGGAATTAGAGATGGCCGAGAAACATCTTAAGAACTGTTCAACATCTCTGATAATTAAGGAAATGCAAATTAAAACCACTTTGAGATATCACCTTACTCCAATAAGACTGGCTAGGCTCAAAAAATAACAGATCGATACGCCGGGTGTGGAGACGTTGTGGGGAAAGGAGAACACTTCTCCACTGCTGGTGGGATGTAAAATCATACAGCACTGCTGGAAGGCAGTGTGCAGAACCCTTGGAAAACTTAGAATGAACATTGCCACCCACCCATACCACTCCTGGGCATGTACCCTCAAGCTCACTCCAACCACAGAGATACATGCACGGCCATCTTTATTGCAACAGCTCTCTTCACAATAGCAAGGAGCTGGAACCAACCCAAATGCCCCTCAACTGATGAGTGGATAGAGAAAATGTGGTACATCTACACAATGGAGTTCTATGCAGCAGTAAAGAAAGATGACATCATGAACTTTGCAGGAAAATGGCTGGAGCTAGAGGACATCATGCTGAGTGAAGTAACACAGTCCCAGAAAAACAGACTACGAATGGTATCCCTCATCTGTGGATGCTAGTGCCAATTACCTAGTTGTAAATATTTCTTGTGCATGGCCCCTTGAGCTTTTGTCCAAAGCAGCTGGGAGTGATGCATATTGGAAACAACAACAACAGAAAGGACTGCATCGAAGAAGTAACTGAAACAGTGAACTTCTGCTCAAAACAGTCAACTTCCTCATGGAGAATATTGAGAAAGACTGAGAAAGAAATGAAAAGCATGTTTGGCAGAATGCATGAGCTCTGGTGGTGTGGGGGAATGGGGGGGCCACGGGTCTAGATTTGATAAAAAAATAAAAATAATTTAAAAAATAAAATAAATGTTTTATAGAATTCTACTGTGTAACCATCTGGGCCTGTTTTTTTTTTTCCCAGTTGGGAGGTTTTTTTATTACATCTTCAATTTCCTCAAATATTATGGATCTGTTTAAACTGTCAATCTCTTCTTGGTTAAGCTTTGTTGATTCCCAGGATTCAAATATTCATCCATTTCTCTTAGGTTTTCAAATTTAGTAGAGTATAGGTTTTTGAAGTATTTCCATATGATTGTCTGGATCTTTTCATTGTCTGTTGTGATGTTTCCCCTTTCATCACAAATTCTATTGATTTGGAGTTGCTCTTTTGATTAACTGGGCTAGAGGTTTGTCTATCTTGTTTACCCTTTGAAAAAACCCAACTTTTGGATTCATTGATTCTTTGTATTGTTTTCTTTGTTTCTATTTCTTTGATTTCTGCTCTGATTTTTGTTGTTTCTTCTTGTCTCGGGTTTAGGATTCATTTGTTGTCTCTTAAGTATTTTTATCTGCAGTGTTAGATTGTTTATTTGTGCTCTTTCTGGTTTTTTTAATGTATGCACCCAGAGCTATAAATTTCCCTCTTAGGACTCCTTTTAAAGTATCCCAAATGTTGTGTTGTGTTGTATTGTCATTTTCATTTAGTTCCAGGAATGCTTTTATTTATTTCTTCCTTGACCCATTCATTACTCAGGACTGTGCTGTTTAGTCTCCTTGTGTTCTTGTAGGTAGTAGGGCTTATCCTGTTGTTGATATTGAGCTTTATTGTACTGTGGTCTGATAGAACACATGAAATTATTTCAATCTTTTTGTATTTGTTGAGGTTTATTCTGTGTCCCAGTATGTGGTCGATTTTGGAAAAGGTTCCTTGTGGTGCTGAGTAGAAAGTACATTTTCTGGTGTTTGGGTGGAATATTCGGCATATGTCTGTGAGGTCCATTTGGTGTATGGTATTGTTCAGTTCAGATGTCTCTCTGTTTATTCTTTGTCCAGTTGACCTATCCAAAGGGCTCGGTGGGTATTGAAGTCCCCCACTATTAGTGTGTTGGGATTAATCTGTGCCTCAAGGTGTTGCAGGATTGTATTTATAAAGTTGGGTGCACCAGAGTTTGGTGTATATATATTTATGATTGTGAGATCTTCATGATTAATTGTTCCTTTGATAAGGATGTAATGGCCCTGTCTCTTCTGATTAGTTTTACTTTGGGGTCTATTTTGTCTGATATTAAAATAGCAACTCCTGCTTGCTTTTTTGTTCCATTTACTTGGAATTTTTTTTCATCCTTTCACTTTAAGTTGATGCCTATCATTGAGGGTGAGCTGTGTTTCCTGTAGATAGCCTATCGTTGAGGGTGAGATGTGTTTCCTGTAGATAGCATATAGATGGATTCTGTTTTCTAATCCATTCTCCCAGTCTAGGTCTTTTGATTGGGGGAATTAAGCCCATTAATATTTAAGGTTATCCTTGAGAGATGTGTGTTGCTTCTTTTCATCCTATTTTCTGTTTGCCTTCTTGGTCTAAATTTGTATCTTCATAGTTTTACTTTTATTAGTGTTTCTCTCTCTCACTGGGAATAGTTGATCCTTTCTTCTGTCCTTTGAATTGCTTTGAGTATTTTCTGAAGGGTTGGTTTCCTGGACATGTATTCTTTCATCTCATTTATGTCATGGAAGATTTTTCTTTCTCTTTCAACTATGATCAACATTTTTGCTGGGTACAGTAATCCGGGTTGGCATCTATAGTCATTTAGTACTGGGAATACTTTGGTCCACGTTCTTCTGGCTTTCATAGTTTGCATTGAAAAGTCCACTGTAATTCTGATGGGTTTTCCCCTTATATGTAATTTGTTGTTTTTCTCTTATTGCTTTCAGTATTTTGTCTTAGTTTTGGACGTCTAGAGTTTTAGCTATGATATGGATGATCTTGTCTATTTGGTGATCTATGTGCTTTTGTATTTGTATCAGTTTGTCTTTTTTCAGTTTGGGGAAATTTTTTTCTGTTATTCTGTTGAAGATTTGATCAGTGTCGTTGTCTTGGGATTCTTCTTCCTCTACCCCTATGATGCAGAGGTTTGGTCTTTTCATAGTGTCCCACATTTCCTGATTGTTCCACACTTGCATTTTTTTAAATTTTTCATATTCTTTTCTTGAGCATTCTAGTTCTTGCACTTTATCTTCCAGTGTTGATATTCTATTTTCTGCTTCCTCCAATCTGTTCCTGAGGCTTTCTCCCATTCTTTTCCTGTTGATTGGGTGAGTGTTTGATTTCCTTTTTCATTTCATCCTGTGATTTCTTTACTATTTCCATTTCCTTTTGGAGCTTGTCACTCTCTTCTTGTAGCTCTTTGTTTCTCTGGTATGTTTCCTTTTTCATTTCATCCTGGCATTTCTTCAGTGTTTCCACTTCCTTCTGGAGTTGGTCATTCTCTCCCTCTAGTTCCTTCCTGAGTTTGTCATTCTCTCCCTTTTAGTTCTTTGATTTGTCCTTTATAGTCCTTGATTTCTTTGCATGTATCTAAGATTGTTCTACTATCTGTGTCTTGGTTTGTTTCTAGGGACATCTCACTGTAGGTATCTTTTATAGGATTGGTAGAGTTTGGTGTGGATTTATACTGTTTTCCCATGTTTTTTCATTGTGTTTTTTGCATTTGGGTTTGTTTTATTGTTTGTATTCTGATGTGAATCTCAACTTTATTGCTTTGGAGGCTTGCTTTTCTTGTATCCTTCAGGTACTTTCTTTGTCTTCTCCTTGTTTATGGAAGGCTAACTGGTCTAGGATTCAGGTTTTCACTTTTCATTATATATTGGAAGGTCTAGCTAACAGTTCCCTTTCTGTTCTGAAGGCTTTCCAGAAATTGGATAGGTGATAACCAGGTCAGTTCACCACTGAGCTCTATGCTCACTCCATTTCCGTCTGGCCAGTTCCTTTGTGCTGGGACTGGAGTTGTGGAAGGCTCCTGTCTCTTCTACTTCCTCACACCTTGGACTCACTACCTATGTTTCCACTGGGACACTTGCATCTCAGCACAAGGTGGGGGGGGGTTGTACCCTTGGCCCAGTCGCCATCGCCCTGTACATCCCACTGCTGCTGTGCTGGCCGAGAGACTCCGCCCACACCAGTCACACAAGAGGCAAGAGGGGTGTGGTTTTGCCTAGGTACTTGAACCCAAGCCATGGGCCTGGATTCCTAAGGGGCCACCTAGCCGCCACTCACCTCTCCAGGTGCTCGTTCCCCATCATATTCCTTGATTTCTTGAATATGCCTATGATTGTTCTTTTAAGATCTTTGTCTTGGGTTATAGCCAGGGAGTCTCATTGTAGGAATCTTCTGTAGGACTGGTAGAATTTTTGAGTTGAACACTGACTTTGGTTGTTTTCTTCGGGTGCCTGTGTTGCCTTCTTTTTTTTTAATTTTATTTATTTATTTTTTATGTGTATGAATGTAGGTTTGTGCACCCATGTCGTGCAATGCCGCCGAGGTCAGAAGAGGGTGTCAGATTCCCCTGGAACTGGAGTTCTCCTGGAATTGGAGTTACAGATGGTTCTCAGCCGCCATGTGGGTGCTGGGGATTGAACCCGGGTCCTCTGCAAGAGCAGTCAGTGCTCTTAACCACTAGGCTATCTCTCTCCAGCCCCATGTGTTGCCTTCTTACTAGTTATGAAAGGTTGGCTGATCTAGGCTTCAGGTTTTCACTTTTGATTTTGTACTGGAGGGACCAGCTAGTTCTTGCCCTTCTAGTCTGGAGCTTCTCCAGAAGTCCAGGACAGGTAACAATCAATCAGGCCAGCTTAAACCTTAAGTTGTGTGATGTGAGTCTGCTGGTTCCCCTGGGATGTCTTTAAGTGTTTGGGTTTGGGTCCAGGAACAGGGGAGCTTAGCCTGGAGCCGCAGAATGGCCCAAATTATTCCCTAGCTAATGGGTTCTGCCTACTTGTGTGGGCCTACAAGGCTGGGTCTCTCCACAAGTTGGGTGGTCTTGGAGAACCCTTGGGTTCTTCCCACTTGTGTGGGCCTTCAAGGCTGGGCCTCTCCACTAGGTGGGTGGTCTTAGAGAACCATTGGATTCAGCTTGCCTGCAGCAACCTGCCTAATCCGGGTCTGCCTGGGCTGGGTCTTTCCACAGGTGGTCTCAAAGCACAGCCTGGGGTGGGCCTCTCCACTGGGTGGTCTTGGACCAGCATCTGCTTCAGCCTGCCTGCCCGGGCCTACGTGGGGTGGGCCTCTCCACCAGGGTAGTCCCAGAGCACTGCCCAGTTCAGCTTGCTGGCACAGGCCTACATGGGCCAGGTCTCTCTGTTGGGTGGTCTAGCAGCAATGCCTAGTTGAGCTTGTCTGAGCTGGGCCTCTCATGAAAATGGCTTCTTAAAGATGCCAACACCCAAGTCTCCAGAACCTGTAAACATGAGGTTAACTAACAATGGGGAACAGGATTACAAGGGCTAGAATGTAACGTTTGGTTCTTTTCGGATCTAAAGTATACCCCTAAAGCTCATCTGTGAAAGCCTTGGTCCCCACCACAGCAGTGTTCAGAGGAAGCCTTTGGGAGATGCTTGGATCATGGCATCAACTTTACTGGATGGGGAAACTTGCTCACTGCAGTGTACCATCAAAGGTTACATTCTCCACTCTCCTCTGTGCCTGTGTCCTCTTCCCCCTCCTCTTCCCTTCTCCTGTCCTCTCCCTCCTTCTTTCCTTTCTGGCTGCCCTGTCAATCGTTCCTCCCCATCATGAGTTTTTTGCTTCACCACAGACCCAGAAACCCTGGAGGCATATGCCTGGACTGGAACGTGTGACAATGAGCCAGAGTACAACTTTATCCCTGTATGATTTCTCAGGTATTTTGTCACATCAACGGAAAGCCAACTAACCAAGGCTGTTAATCAGCTGGGCTTGAAATGAGATGATTCTGGGTTATTGAATTGTGCCTCATGAAGCTAGAAATGCCCTTCAAAGTGTGAGGAGCAGACAGACGTCCCCACAACCCCCAGAAGGAGTGCACTAGCTTCTAGATGTCAGAAAAGGCAAGGAGACAGTTGTCCCCACGACCCCCAGAAGGAGTGCACTAGCTTCTAGATGTCAGAAAAGGCAAGGAGACAGATGTCCCCACGACCCCCAAAAGGAGTGCAGCCCTGCAGACTCCTTAATTTGGCCCAGTGGAACATTGACTAACTCCTGCCCTCCAGAATTATACTTACATTGTTTGTGGTAATTTATTACAACCACAGGAAACTAGTGAAAAAGCAATAGAAATGGCAAATGCAATGCTGATGCCTGATTTGCTCAGTGTTCCCATGTACCTCCCAACTGAAGTAGCGGAAGGCTGTGGGGAGACTTGCACTAGTTCTGAGCAAAGCAAATGGAAGATCAAAACAAGATCCAGACTTATGATGAGCCTTCGAGTTCTCTTGAGAAGCCCAGCAAACATCGAGCCTCAGAAGTGTCACAAGTGACATTGTGAAGAATATGAATACTCAGGAAACAATAGAAAAGCACAAAGCCTCCATGAAAACCAATGGAAACAGATTTTAAGGCTCACTTGAAATTACTGCACTTACTGCACATGTACCAGTCAGTGTGCTGGAGTGGGGCCAAGTAGGTTCCTGAGGGCCCGTCATGAGTGAGTGTTCACAGTTCTGTACTTGGTGGTGTCAAGTTGGCACCTGAAATCAGCCAGTCTGCAAGAGTTACACTGCAGAAACAGAAAGAGCTAGAAAGATGAGTTTTTATCTCTTCACAGGTGATAAGTAAACCTTTTCATATGGCCTTTAAAGAAATAAGATCTAGGGGCAGGAGAGATGGCCTAGTGGTTAAGAGCGCAGACTGTTCTTACAGAGGACCCGGGTTCAATCCCCAGCACCCACATGGCGGCCGAGAACTGTCTGAAACTCCAATTTCAGGAGAACTCCAGTTCCAGGGGAATCCGAAACCCTCTTCCGACCTCCGAGGCATTGCACAACACGGATGCACAGACCTGCATGCAGACAGTACATTCATACACATACAGAAATAAATAAAAATTAAAAAAAAAAAAAAGAAATAAGATCTAAAACTGTAAAAAATATTCTTTACGTGTGTATGTTGCCTACAGGTATATAAGTGCAACCGTGTCATGCAATGCCTCTGCAGGTCAGAAGAAGGCGTTGAGTTTCCCTGGATCTGAAGTTCAGATGGTTGTTGTCCACTATGTGGGTGCTGGGAATCGAGCCTCAGTTCTCCAGTGCTCTCCTTAACCACTGACCCATCTTCCCATCCCCTAAAACCCTTGTCTCTAAAACAGAAATAAGTAAAAATCTAGACAACATTGGGCTTGGCAATAAATTTTCAGATACAAAAAGCACTCTGTAAGGAAAAATTGACAGAATAGACCATGCTAAAATGAAAAAACGACTATGGAGGAGTTAAGAACATGACACAGCAAGCCTCAGAGTGGGAGAGTCTTCTACATGCCTGATAAGAGACTTAGACAATTCTCTCTCTCTCTCTCTCTCTCTCTCTCTCTCTCTCTCTCTCTCTCTCTCTCTCTCTCTCTCGGCCTTGCTGACTAACCAGTAACTTGCTATGTAGACCTGGGTGGCCTTTAACTTGGGGCAATCCTTCTACCTCTGTCTCCCAAGTGGTGAGAGTACAGGCATTTCTGGAACTCTTAAAACTGAACAATAAGGGCACTAGAGAGATGTCTCAACATTCAAGACTGGCTACTTTTTCAGATGACCTGGGTTTGATTCCCAGCACCCACATCGTAGCTAACAAACATCCTAACTCCAGTTCCAGGGGAGCTAACACCCTTTTCTGACCTCTGTGATCATTTTAGGACGAGTGTACTTGCAAACATGCAGCCAATACACTTGTACACGTAAAAAATAATACATTTATGTATATATAATTATATGTATATATACTGTAGCAATACAAATTGGAGAACAACAACAAAAGAACTGAAAGAAAAAAACTCTGGAAAGACTCAGAAAAAGATGCAGGACATGTAGGGCAGAGTGCAGGGACTTAGGTGGGGTGGGGTACATGGAAGGGGAAGCGACTCTGGATTCGATTGAGAAATGATGTATGACTTATGGAAAAAGTTTAATAACTAATTAATTAATTAATAATATGTAAATCTCAGCAATAAGAAACCAGGCAAATTAAAAGCAAAACAGAGAAAAGTTTTAGACAGCTTACCAGTGCATAGGATGGTAGGGAGTGTGTGTGTATAACCTGTATATATTTTATAAATTTTCATAGATTGTAAGTAAGCATATGACAACATGGTCATCTTCATATGTCATCAGCAAAATGTAAACTACAACAGTGGGATACTCCTACATACCTGTTAGAGTGACTAAGTCCAAATCTTTGGCAAAGCCAAATCTATTGAAAGTGGAGCAACAAGAACTCATTTTGTTGCTAGTGAGAATACCAAATGGTCCAGCCACTGTGGGAGATGGGTTGGCAGTGTCTTACACAACTAAACATAACCTTGCCAAATGGATCAGCAATTACATACCTTGATCGTTTCCCAAATGATTTAGACCCAGGAACCTGCCTTAATATAAATGTTTGTAGCACATGTCACATGGCTATAAGATAGTTGCCCCAATTAAAAAAATATTTTATACAAAATTGTGGCATCCAGACAATGGAAAATTATTTGGTGCTTAAAAAAGAAATGAGCTATCAAGGCATGAGAGCCCATAGAGTCCAGTTGGTGCTGTGTGTGAGCACTTGTGTGTGGTGCCATCCACTGGAGCATGGACATCCTACCAGGAGCCACATCCATGAAGAAAAATGACTCTTGCTTCCCCTACAGTCATAAACGGTCAATAACTCCCCAGCTAGGGTTGGAGTCTCTGCCCCACCCATGCTGGAATTTTGACTGGCTTGAACTCATGTAGGTCTTGTGCAGCAACCACTGTATGCTGTACTTTCTACTCAGTTTCTATGAAACCTAAAACTGTTTTTAAAGACCAGTCTAATTTTCGAAAGTAATTTGTGCACCTGGTCCAGGACCAATTGTTCAGAAATGGCTGTTTTAGACAGTCTTGGTCAAACTCCTGGTCAAAATGTACAGGCCATTGAAACGGTCTCTGATTATGGAATCATGGTCTTTTGCAACCTTGTTGTATTTATGGCAATTTGGCCAGAAGTATGTTATTATATGTTATATAATGGCCAGAAGCATTTTATTTGCCCTTACACTTGTAAAACTGTATATAATATAATGAGAAGTCAATCAAGTATAATGCGGATTGGAAAATCAAAGAAGGTGAATTGCCTTAGCATGGCCTCTAAACCTCTAAGTGTGTGGGCTCTTTAGACCAGTTATCAGCTCACTGCATCTCTTCTCTAAATCTACCCTTCTTGAACCACTCTCCCATCACTCAATTGGCACTCAATTGGTGTGAATCCTTATCAGTAGAGGGTGCTAGAGGTACACTGGAGAAGGGGAATTTGGTTTGGTTTTCTGTGTTTTTCTAAGACAGGGTCTCACTATGTCTACAGACCAGGCTGATGTAGAACTGGCAGTCCTCCAGCTTCCCCCTCCTGAGTGCTGGGACTACAGCCGCGAGTCACCACATTTGGCTGAAAAAGAATTTTCTGTATCAGATTCTGGTATGCCTCACTGGTTAGTCTGCAAAGCCCAGCTTTTTGCCAGTGCTACATTCCTAAGAACATATTTTCCTTTGTGCCAATTTCCAGCATGCGTTAACAATATCCTCTCCTCCTCTTCCTCCTCTTCCTCTTCCTCCTCCTCCTCCTCCTCCTCAGTTCCTCCTGCTGTTTCTCATCATCACCATCAACTTCTTTTGAAACAGAGTTCCACTAGGTAGCTTAGGTTGGCCTTGAAATCAAGATCCTCCTGCCTCAGCTTCCAGAACACTGGGATTTGAGACGTTTTGTACTGTACCTGGCCACTAGTTCCTTTAATTTCTATTCTAATGCTTTGGTACCTGGGGCAAAATATAGATGGAACCAAGAGGACTTCAATATGTGAGTGGAATTGCTAACTGCAATGCTTCCAAATAATAGAATGTTAGTGATAAAAAGACGTAGGAACCCAATTCATTAAAAGACAGGTGGGGGGGGGGGCTGGAGAGATGGCCTAGCGGTTAAGAGCGCCGACCGCTCTTACAGAGGACCCGGGTTCAATCCCCAGCACCCACATGGCGGCCCAGAACCGTCTGAAACTCCAATTCCATGAGAACTCCAGTTCTAGGGGAATCCGACACCCTCTTCTGACCTCTGCGGCATTGCACGACACGGGTGCACAAACTTGCATGCAGACAGTACATTCATACACATACAGAAATAAAAATTAAAAAAAAAAGAAAAAAAAAGACAGGTAGGAACCTAAGCAAGTGCATAGTTTTCTATGAATCACAAATTGCTCCAATAAAATGAAAACTAAACCTGAAACTACCAATAACTTATACTCCTGCTTATTAAACTCAGAAAAAACTCACAAGGGATGTTCACACAAAGTGCCCAAATCTTCAGTTGAACAATGGTCATGTAATAAACAAAACCCATAGTACATCCATCCCCAGGAAAAACACAATAAGAAGAAATTGGCTGTTCAGTCATATACACATCACAATGCTGATCAAGTCCCAGATGTTTCGTGTGTGTGTGTGTGTGTGTGTGTGTGTGTGTAGTAAAAAATGTCAATAACCAAAAGTTTACATAAAAGGAGCAATGTTTTTTAAAATGATAGAATTATAAAAGTGCAAAACAGTTGAATGGTGTCAGGGATTGAGAAGGAAGAAGTGGGATAGAAGCAGTGTGCCTTGCAAAAGGCAATGGCAGGCAGCCCTGTGCTGATGGATATGTCCTCTGCTCAGACCATGTCAAGGTCCATATCCTGACAGAGTTATTGTATACTTTGGCAGATTTTCCACTTATTATTGGAGAGAGGCAGACAAAATGTTACAAATGATTTATCTGCATTGCTTCTCACAAAGGAATGTGACTAGACAAGTATCTCAAACTAAAAGGTGGAATTCAGATAGTTTTCTGAAAGAGGACTCCTCTTCATTGCCATTACAAGTGCTGGCACCCTTCCACTACCACATTCCTGGCATGAAAGTCCTCCTGTGGGGTGTCACCTGAAGAGGGACAGGGGAGAAGAGGCTCGAACCAGCCGGCCTCCTCAGTGGATGGGGCTGAGCAGAGTGATGAGTGTTGACTGTCCGCAAGAGAACACCAGACCGGGAGTTCGTCGAAGCGAGAACTCACTTTATTGCATCTGGCAAAGCAAGAACTCACTTTATTGCATCTGGCAGCGGCTTATATATGCTTGGTGGGAGGGGTGGAGAAAAGAAGGGGAGAAAGGAGCTATGTAGAGTTGGGGGATAGCTTTGGGCCAATAGTAACTCGCCACATCGGTTGTAGGTGTTTTCAGGTCGGGCTATGCTGATTCACTCCTATGCGGAAGTGACCAGCCAAAGACAGGTCGATAAACTCTAGTCAGGCTCAGGGGGTTACAGTAGGCCACATTCTGTAGGGCCCAGAGGGCCCAACATCCTCCTTCCTGGATTGTCTAGCTACGAAGAAGACAGATCAGTGTTGTACTTGTTCTACACAAATGTTGTGATTTTAGTAATGAGACTACGGATCTTCTGAGAAGATTTAATGGCTTACAAAGGTGATATCAAATGTAATAAGTGCCACTATGAAGAAGGTGTCTTGAAAGCAATTACTTGGTGTATTGCTTTTATGAAGAAAGCTACCACTTCATATAAACATACGACCTCAGCTACCCTATGTCCCTGCATGTACACCTAGAAATAGCATCCTCTCTTTCCAACATGGGACAAGATACTCAAGGAAACATTTGTCTTTAGGTCTATGCCCTAACCTGGTCCTCATTCCCCATAGTAGTTCACTAGTTCATTCTAAGCCCCCTACCCCACAGACCCCACCTCTCTCATTACCACAAGATTGCATCCTGCATCCCCCCTGCTTCCCTCTTCAAAAACTGGCATCCTACCTCCAGACTCCTTCCCTCACTACACACATGCATCCTGAACCCCTCCCTCCACTTCCCCTTCCCCTGCATTCCCAATTCACATATAACCTTGCCTTTCTTCCCACATTCCTTTCCCACAGGAATGTGTGCTGCCTCTGCCCTCCTTCCTTCCCACACATTAGCACCCTCTCTCCCCCTCCTTCCTCCCCACACACCAGCACCCTGTCCCCCCTCCTTCCTCCCCACACAACAGCACCCTGTCCCCCCTCCTTCCTCCCCACACCAGCACCCAGTCCCCCCTCCTTCCTCCCCACACACCAGCACCCTCTCTCCCTCTCCTTCTTCCCCACACACCAGCACCCTGTGTCCCCCTCCTTCCTCCCCACACACCAGCATCCTCTCCCCCCTCCTTCCTTCCCACACACCGCACCCCTGTCCCCCCTTCCTTCCTCCCACAACAAGCAAGCACCCTGTCCCCCTCCCTCCTTCCTCCCCACACAAAGCACCCTGTCCCACCCTCCTTCCTCCACCCACACAGCAACCTGTCCCACCCTCTCCTTCCTCCCCACACACAGCACCCTGTCCCCCCTCCTAGCTTCCCACACACCAGCACCCTGTCCCCCCCAGCTCCCAACCCCTTCCCTCCTCCTCCTCCCCAGACCACAACCTGTCCCCCCTCCTTCTCCCACACCCAGCACCCTGTCCCCCCCTCCTTCCCACACACCAGCACCCTGTCCCCTCCTCCTTCCTCCCCACACACTAGCACCCTGTCCCGCCCCCTTCCTCCCCACATACCACTCTTACATTATTTGGTCAGCAGCCATGACCACAGCCAGTCTAGCCCTGGAGGGAGGGGCTTAAAAGGCACAGAACAACATCTAGATGCCCTGTAGGGGAAGGGCTAGCTAAGGGATCTGATTGGAGCATTGGAGTATTCCTTTAGCCAAACTGGTACTCTCTTGTGGACACCCAATTCACACGTTACATTCTGTTTTCTCACTCTTTCTTAATGTGCGTGTGTGCCTTATTTGTAATTCGCCCATGGTAAAGTGGCCATTCTTAAATTTTTGTGATGCGAATCATTCTACTTTCCCTTTATCCCCTTTAACATTTTCTCTGATGCACTTGGGAAGGGATGTCACTTCTTTTTTTATTATTTTATTTATTTCTGTATGTGTATGAATGTACTGTCTGCATGCAGGTCTGTGCACCCGTGTCGTGCATTGCTGCAGAAGTCAGAAGAGGGTTTTGGATTCCCCTGGAACTGGAGTTCTCCTGGAATTGGAGTTTCAGGCAGTTCTCGGCCGCCATGTGGGTGCTGGGGATCGAACCCAGGTCCTCTGTAAGAGCGGTAGGCGCTCTTAACTGCTAGACCATCTCTCCAGCCCCAGGATGTCACTTCTTATCTACTGCTAGAGACTCTTTCATCCAGTTCCTCTACTCAGCATTCACTGAGCTTCCCTGGATTTTTTCTTTGCAGTCTGAAGTCATGGTCTTCAGGCTGTCAGGCTTTACTGAATAGACTTGGCCCCCTGAAAAACAGTACAGTTTACAATTTGAAGGGCCTGCTTAGGTCAATAAGTCCATCACCTGGGGTTGGGTATTGACAGGGCAGAAGACCAGAGGCAGAATTTCATGTGCCAGAAGTGAGTGCTGGGTGTTTTCAAACTGTGATGGTTTGAATGAGAGTGTCCCCGCATAGGCTTTAAGTATTCAGAAATTTGTCTCCAGTTGGTGGCACTGTTCTTGGAGGTCTTAGAAGGTATGGCCATGCTAGAAGAAGTGCGTTATTGGGGGCAGGCTTTGTGAGTTTTTTTGATGCTTTGTGCATTTCATACATTTTTTCCAATTCAGTTCAGGCTTATTTCCCTTTCCCTCCCCCCCCCACCCATCCCAGATCATGCATTCTTCCATAACTGTCCTGCATCTTTCTCTCAGTTTTTTTTTCATTTTTACCTATAAGTGATAATCCATGAGTACAGCATCCTTCATGTAAAACCTATCTGCAGGCTGTTGTGCCCAAACACCTACCGCCCCACCATCCAGTGGGGGGTGACAGGTTGTTTGTTCAATCAAGTTGATCAAATGAGTGTCCAGACTACATTGCTGTAGTTTCACCATTCACCCCAATCGCAGCCCTTACATTCTACCACGCCCCCTCTTCCGCAGGTTGTTCCCTAGGCTTAGAAAAGGGGCACAGGTGGATGAGAGGTAAAACAGTCCACTCTCTCTGGAGCTGTTGACTTGGACTCTGGTCAATTCTGGCTGTTTCCTTTCATGGGCTGACAGTTTGTCCAGAAATAACCTTTCGATCCTACTAATGAAGAACAAGCAATTAGATATATAGGTATTTAAGCAGCACTAATAGTTATGGTAGGTTACTTTAGCATAGACACATGTTTGGATATGTTAATCCATAGTAAAAGTAAACAGGCTTTGTGAGTTTAACAATCCTTGTGGTCTCCAGTCGCTCTGTCTGCTTCCTGTGCTCATTGTGAGATGTGACTCTCAGCTTGCTGCTCCAGCCCTGGCCACCATGCCTCCCACCACAATGGACTCTGATTCCCTGGAACCATCAATCGTAAGCTCAAATAAACTCTTCCTTAAATAAGTTCCCTTGCTCATGGTGGTTTTATCACAGCAACAGAAAAGTGACTAATACACCAACTAAACTAATCCAGAAAATGCCCCTCTGTCCCTTCCCCAGGGCAACTTGATCTAGACAGTCTTTCATCCAGACTCCTTTCCCAGGTGATTCTAGATTGTGCCTGGCATGGTGCCCCATTCCTTTAGTCCCAGCACTCGGGGGCAGAGGCAGGTGGATCTTTCTGAGTTCAAGGCCAGTCTGGTCTACATAGTGAGTTCCAGGCCAGCTGGGGGCTAAAGGGAGACCCTATCTCAAAAAAATAAAACAAACAAACAAAAAAAATGAACCATAGGGATAAACCTGACAAAGTATTTAGAAGACCTGCATACCACAGGATAAAAGGTATTATGGAAATGAATTAATGACAACCTAACTACAAGGAGATATGTGTCTCATTGAATTATTAGGAAAGTCAACATTGTTAAGATACACATCCTTCTGAAACTTATCAATAGATTAAATCCAATCCTAATTGGCCAGGTGTGGTGGCATATGCCTTGAATCCCAACATTCAGGAGGCAGAAGCCAGTGGATCTCTGTGAGTTTGAGGCCAGCCTGGTCTACATAGAGAGTTCCAGGCCAACCAGTGCTACACAGTGAGATTCTGTCTCAAAAACTTAAATTCAATCTAATCAAAACCCAAGAAGTATTAAAAACAGAAAATAGTAAGAGACAGTGTCCACATTCACATATAAGTTCAAAGAACATAGAATAGCCAAAAGAACTTTTGAAGGAAGAAAACAGGGTTGAGGAGGTTACACCCCTGATTTGCAAAACTTATATAGTGGTATAACAATGGAAATGTATCAATAGGACCGAAGAGTTTGGAAATATGTAATAGCATACATATACATATTCAGAATCAATTATGATAAAAATGCAAAGGAATATTGGAGGAGAAAGACTAAGTTTCAATCCATATTTCATACAAAAAGATCTAAGAATGGAGAGATGGCTCAGTGCTTAATAGCACACACTGCATGCTGAATCAGGGACATTTCCCTTCGTCTCCATTAAAAACCAGATATGAACTAGTCAGACCAAAATTGTTGAAACATGCTTATTCTGTATATCCCTTGGGTTAAAATACTGACTAGCAATATACCCTATTTCAATATTACTTTTCTTCAATAACCTTTCCAAGAAAACAAAGCAATTCTGGTCAGACTAGTTCACAAATGTAATTGTCTGGAAGTGATGTGAAATGAAGGAAAATGCAATGCTTTGAACCAAACATATACAGGTATAAGAAAGGCTCTGTCACTTGCTGGCTGTGCAAGCTTTACTATATTTCCAATGCTTATCTTATTGTCGTATTGTGTCTATGTATGCTGCACTGTGGTAATTAAGTGAAATAGTCTATCTTGCTTATTTTGGAAAATAAAATGAAACAATCTTAAAAAAAAACAAATATGGAGGCTATCTTCTGTCACCTTTACCTTGCTCCCTCCCTCCTTGCTATCTGAGTCTTCCAAGGATTCTAAGTATTGGGATCCCAAGAGAGGCTACTTAGCACAGACCAGATTTGTACCATTTTTCCTTTATGCACTCCCAAACGCAGCTGCAAGAAACAGCAAGCCAGAAGGACCTACATCCCATATTCATATTCTCTCTCTCTCTCTCTCTCTCTCTCTCTCTCTCTCTCTCTCTCTCTCTCTCTCTCTCTCCTTTTTCTTCCAATTCAGAGGCTGCTGTGGACGATAGTCTAACTTCCCACATGAATGGCCATGGAACTGCTGCTGCCACAGCCTGCTTATGATCCTATCTCACATATGCTGTCATGGATTGAAATATGTCCTCTACTCTGACAACCTTTGGGGAGGGCATCCTAATACTCACATGGCAAACTCTATTCACCAAGGAAGCTTGCTGCTCCATACATAACACATAGAAGACAATACCCTGGGAGTCTCCCCAAAATACACTCCACCTTCAGATAGAGCATACCTAGTTCCATGCTTTTGCACCCATTCTGGGACAGTACAGCTGCCACTATAGCCGTAGTACACAGTAAGAGACAGCCATGTTGGGACTGTCCCCAAGGACGTTCCACCTCAGACAGCATTGCTTCAGTTGCTTGTCTTATCACCCACAACAGAAATGATGCAAGTGCTGGTCTAAAACTCATCTTTGGTTTTGTGGTTTCCTTGTTTGGGTGCCAAGTGTTGCACTAACTTTTTGCTCAAGAGATTAACAAATAGCTACTTATCCCAGATAAGGCACCAGTGACAGCGTGGAGAAATGCCACTCAAGTTAGCTTCCTGAGCCAATGATTTTAATTGAGAATCAGAAAATTTTGAGCAACTCCTGAGAGGCTATGCCACTGAAAAAAAATGTCCCTCACTCTCCCCCAGCAATGGCTCCAGCCCCCCTGACAAACTTTTTATTTATTTTTATTTTTTAAAAGTCAATGTTTTTCCGGGCGTGGTGGTGCACAGCTTTAATCCCAGCACCTAGGAGGCAGAAGCAGGAGGATCTTTGTGAGTTCAAGGCCAGCCTGGTCTACAGAGCGAGTTCCAGGACAGCTGGGGCTACAGGGAGACCCTGTTTTGAACAGACAAAAAAAAGTCAATGTTTTATTGAAACTCTGTGCATTTCATAAAAAATTACATTACAAATCAAATCTAGACCTGTGCCCCCCTCTCTGCCACCCCCACCAGAGCTCATGCATTCTGCCAAACATGTTTTGCATCTTTTTCTCAGTTTCTCTCAAAATTCTTGATGCAGAAGTTTACTGTTTTGAGCAGTTCACTGTTTCAGTCACTTCTTTGTGCTCCACAGTGGGGTCTTTCCTTCCCATGGTCACCAAATGAGGTCCAGTAAGCACCGCGTCCTCTCTTGATCTTCCTGTACTGGTCTCCATGATACAGCCTGGGTAGCCCAACAATGGCAGTTTAAACTCTGAAGAGGCTGAAACCCCAGTAGTTGCTCAGTCCACAAGTTGGATGTCTCAGCAGTCCCCATCTGGCACTGAAGGTTTGGAGGATTCTTGGAGAGACATGAGTCTTCAGTCCATATTGGAAGGTTGAAAAGCTGTGTCTTCTCGTGTCTCTGAAGGATGGCAAAAGCAGTGGCAGCCACAGGGTAGCTGCAGTTGCCAGTAAGACAGGCAAAACAACTGTGCTCTTTTGTCTTTTTACTAAGATCTCAAGTTTTATATCTGAAGTACAATTTCTCAGGACTTACTGTTTATTTATTTATGGTTGTACTTTCCTTTTGGATGTTTAAGGCCACACAGTTAGCACAGATTAACCAAAGTTTTTGTTTTCTCAAGGTCAGTTGAGGATCTGGTCCTCAAGGGTCACTCAGGTTTGTTTTTTTTTTTGGGGGGGGGGCGGTGTGGAGGGAGCCGCTGGCTCCTTTTGGCTTTTCAATCACCAGTTCTATCCACTCAAGAATAAAGTCAGGTCTTGCTAGACCAGTCTTCCCTTTTTGAAGCATGAGCAGACATTCCTCTTTGTAGACTGGACACTGGCTGAAGTCCCATTAGTGGATCTCCAAGACCTCCCTGCACAGGAAGACTGGTGACTCACATTTGCAGGACATTTCAAAAGATGCCCCCATGCATAGTCCTCTGGGACTTAGTTAACCTCTGAGGGCAAGGAACAAAGTTATCCCTTAAGACCCTCAGCCACATTGGTATGGGCATTAAGTATGGTCATTAAGCATCCAGAATGGCAAAGTTACACCAGTCTGATACTTTGAACTACTTTATAATATTTTAGAAAATGCTTGGACAAAAGCTCAAGCAGCCTTGTATAAGAAGTACTAAGAAGCACTCCCATAAAATAAATACCGTGGTTAGACATAATGCCGTGACAAAGTAGTTTTTTTCTACATTCCTTGGATCTCCTATTACTCTAAAATATACAGACATATCTTTCATCCATATACCAAAGCTTCCTAACTCTGAAAATAAATGGTAACTTAGTTCTAGAACCTGTTAAGGGATTCACAATATAAGAGCACAGTTGTTTTCAGATCATATTAACATTGCTCATTTTGCCTTACAACTAGATAATTGGCACTAGCAACCACATATGAGGGATACCATTCACCATTTGTTTTTCTGGAACTGTGTTACTTCACTTAACATGATATCTTCTAGCTCCATCCTGCAAAATTCATGATGTCATCTGTCTTTACCACTGCATAGAACTCCATTGTATAGATGTACCACATTTTCTCTATCCACTCCTCAGTTGAGGGGCACTTGGGTTGGTTCCAGTTCTTCGCTATTGTGAAGAGAGCTGCAATAAACATGGCTGTGTATTTATCTCTGTGGTAAGATGAGTCTTATGGGTATATTCCTAGGAGTGGGATCCTATGACTGGGTCAGGTGGCAAGCTCATTTTGATTCTTCCAAGGATTCTCCAAACTGTTTTCCATAGTGGCTGTATGAGTTTACATTCCCACCAGCAGTGTATGAGTGTTCCCCTTTCCCCACAACCTCTCCAGCACTTGGTATCCTTTCTTTTCTTGATCCTAGACAGTCTTATCGGAGTGAGATGATATCTTAAAGTGGTTTTAATTTGCATTTACTTAATTATTAGTGAGGTTGTACACTTTTTAAGATGTTTCTCAGCCATCTCTAATTCCATTTCTTCGGCCTCCCTGACAAACTTTTTATATGGAGTAAATTTTGAATGAAGGGGCAGGGCCTCCTGAGCCCCTCCCTCTAGCAACTGTTAACTATATATTAATCCTCAGGGAAGTGTAAGGTCTTGTGAGCCCCTCCCTGTAACTGCCTGTATATTTCAGGGAAGGGCTATATCCTGTGGATCCGTCCCCACCCTCCATGACAGAAAGCTACTGGGCCCCATCTTGTGCCCATCTCCTTTGGGCAATCACTGCTGTTAAGCGTTGAAGAGGGCAATGACCAGGAAGAGGCCATGGATGGAGACAGGGTAGAATTCCACAACATCCTCACAAACTTACCCAAAAATGTCCTTCATTAGTGTACTTGGGGCTTCTTAATCCAATCAAAGTGACAATCAAAATTAGCTGTGGCATCTTTCCTGGAAGCCCCTTGAGTTCTTCTAGGTGATGGCCTTGCTTGACTGCCTCTGGAAGATGTCTTCGTGGGAAGAGTGCATCATATTCCCCAGAGCTGGAGTTAAGGATGGTTGATACTGCCATGTGGGTGCTGGGAACCAAATCTTGATCCTTTACAAGAGCAGCCAGTAATCTCAACCCCCGAGCCATTTCTCCAGGTCCCCTGACAAATATTTCATATGGAATAAGGTATGGATTGAAACTCAGTTTGTATATGGGTAAGGAGCTGTTCCAAAGTCAACTGCTGTGCATCCTTTTTTTTATTTAATTTTTATTGATGCTTTGTGCATTTCATACATCATTTTCCAACTCGGATCAGGCATATTTCCCTTTCCCTTCCCCCCCACCTCCACCCCATCCCAGATCATGCATTCTGCCATAACTGTCCTGCATCTTTCTCTCAGTTTTTTTTTTCATTTTTTAGCTATAAGTGATAATCCATGAGTACAAGCGTCCTTCGTGCAAAACCAATCTGCAGGCTGTTGTGCCCAAACCCCCACAGCCCCACCATCCAGTGGGGGGTGACAGGTTGTTTGTTCAATCAAGTTGATCAAATGAGTGTCCAGACTACATCGCTGTAGTTTCACCATTCACCCCAATCGCAGCCTTTACATTCTACCACGCCCCCTCTTCCGCAGATTGTTCCCTAGGCTTAGAAAAGGGGCACAGGTGGATGAGAAGTAAAACAGTCCACTCTCTCTGGAGCTGTTGACTTGGACTCTGGTCAATTCTGGCTGTTTCCTTTCATGGGCTGACAGTTTGTCCAGGAGTAACCTTTCGATCCTACTAATGAAGCACAAGCAATTAGATATATAGGTATTTAAGCAGCACTAATAGTTATGGTAGGTTACTTTGGCATAGACACATATGTTTGGATGATATGTTAATCCATGAATTACATTTTTCCCCCCTGTTAAATATGACAGGGTCTTACTATGGCTTATAACATCTCCTAACCTGTAGAGGATGTAAGCTTGTGGCATCAGCCATGGGTTATTCCTCCAAGGAGAGATCCAATAGCCAATTAGATTTGGGATATACAGGCACATGGCTGCCTCTGCTGCACAGTATTTCCAGGCAGGTGAGGTGTAGCTGGTGCTGATGGTGGAGTCTTGCTTGACTCAGGGAGACCCATATTTGCTTTATTGGTTTAGTGGCCTTTGGTAACACTCTCTGGCATTCCAGAGGCCATCTGTACACTTGCATGTGCGGTCTCAATACATCCCTCCCATGTTAACGTCATGTCTTCGGCAGCAGGGTCTTATCGCCTCTCCTCCTGCAGGTATCCCAACTTAGAGGCAAGGAGCCCTTACCTTTTGTGGGGCCTTGGATCCCCTGGCCAACATCCCCCTGGTAGAACAATCCATTGCTGATGTCAGAGCTCCTGCATTAATATACTTTGCCTAAGTGCATAGCCCAAGGACTTTAGTAGTATATTTGGTTCTGAACAGAGTATAATCCTTAGAACAAGGAGAAATATGACGATGATGAGGTCGTTCTCCAACTGTAAATTGGAGACAACTATTATAGAGGTAATCTCTTATAAAACCGGTAAAAATGCCTTCTTTAATTGACTAATAGACATAAGAACTTTGAAAAGGATTATTCTCTATTCAGAACCAAATGTGCATCCTTTTTTAAAAGTCTCATCTACTTCATTTTGTTTTATATTTTACCATTCATTTTAGTCTGGCTATACTTTCTTGTGGAATAGTTAAGACAGATAAATAACAAAAAATAACCATTTTTCTTCTTACTGTTAAAGTCATTTGAGGCTTTTTAAGAGTTGTTCTTAAGAGCTTAAGAGGAGGCTCACAGTTCCTTCCATTTCTTCTAACAGTTGTGCCATCTGTTGAAATAGGTCAGTAGCTTGCTCACCATGTTGGTTTCCTTGGAAACATCCTCTGTGTTGACCTTCCTCTTTGTAGAATTCAGATAGGTTAGAGTCCAACCCTTCGGGTCTCCGTGGCTTCTGTGATGAAGAGATCAGGTGACTTACTAGAGCTATAGGACCCTTTAAAAAGTGTCAAATCTTATCCTAGGCCCTGTCTAACTGAGAGCCAAGGACCAAATTATTATTGGCTGTCCTTTGAGCTACTGTATCCTAATTGGACTTCACGTTTTGATAGATGAATACCCAGAAGAATAGTTTTATCAGTCTTGCTGTTTTTGCTTTGGTGCAACATTTACAAAAAAACCAAACACATTTAAATAAATCATGATTGTGTTAAGACTCAGTTTTCCCAATAGTGAGATAGAATTATTTTGGTTAAACATAATTTTTAAAGCCAGCTCTTATGTTACTATGAGCAAATCACTGTGGTCTTAGGGATTTTTAAAAGCTTATTTGTTTATGCTGGAGAGACGGCCTAGCGGTTAAGAGTGCCGACTGCTCTTGCAGAGGACCCGGATTTGATCCCCAGCACCCACATGGCGGCTGAGAACTTTCTTTGACTCCAGTTCCAGGGGAATCTGACACCCTCCTATGACCTCCGTGGCATTGCACGACACTGGTGCACAAACCTACATGCAGACAGTACATTCATACACATACAAGAATAAATTTTTAAAAAATTTAAAAATCATTTATTTATCTACTTATTTATTTTTATTTTATGTATATTTGTTGTCTGAATGCACATTAACTTTAAGTGCACTCATGTTGTGCAATGCACTTGGAAGACAGAAGAGGGTGTAGGATCCCCTGGAACTGGAGATATGGACAATTATTAGCTACCATGTAGGTGATGGGATTTGAACCTGGGTCTTCTGTATAAACCTTGAGTGCTCTCAACTACTAAGCTATCTCTCTAGACCCTGTTTATTTTTGCTTTATGTGTATGAGTGTTATGCCTGCCTGTATGTAAGTGCACCCATATCATCCAGTACTAGCAGAGGTCAAAAGAGGGCTTGGACCTCCTGGAACTGTAGTTACAGATGTTGTTAGCCACCATGTGGGTGATGGAATTCAATCCACGGGCTTTTGCTAGAGCAATCTGCACTCTTAATCACTGAACCATCTTTCCAGCCATACCCTTATATATTATGTATTTTAATAACTTTTTAATTATCATACATGTATTGTCTTTAAGTTTCATCTTTCACAAACTTTGTGGGACTTACTCTGACCTTGTATGATGTGCTTGAGCCTTTGTTTCTCATTCTTAGGAGAAAGTCTTAATTTACCTTACAAAAGTGCTTCCTTTTCTAAAATATTCACTTTAGTTTTTAATTTGTTTTAACCAAAAACATATTCTCATACTTACATCCTCTTAAATCACTCAAATGATGGTATTGTTTGATATACAGAAGACTTTTAGTTTCCTGTATTCCCATTTGTCAATTATTGGACTTAATGACTGTGCTATTAGAGTTCTGTTCAGAAAGTCTTTTCCTGTGCTTATAAATTCCAATATATATTCCCTACTTTCTACTCTGTTTCAGAGTATTGGATCTTATGTTGAATTCCTTAATCAAACTGGAATTGAGTTTTGCACATGGTGAGAGACAAGTCTAGCTTCGTTCTTCTACATGCCAGTATCCAGTTTGACTAGCACCATTTGTTGAACATGTCTTTACTCCGGTGTTTTTTTTTTTTTTTTTTTTTTTNCTGTCTGGAGATCATTTTTATGTAAGGTGAATGATGAGGATGTACTTTCATTCCTCTACATGTAGATATCTGGTTTTTCTAGCATTGTTTGTTAACAATGCTGCCTTTTCTCCAATGCATATTTCTGGCAAACCTTTGTCAAAAATTGGGTGGCTGCGAATGTGTAGATTTAAATCTGGGTCCTCAATTCTATTGTACTGCTTACTGTATTTGTTTTTAATGTCAGTACTATGCTGTTTTTATTACTATAGCTCTGTAATATAATTTGAGATGAGGTAATGCCTCCAGCAGGTTTTTTATTGTTTGGGATTATTTTAGATATCCTGGGGTTTTTTGTATTTCCATATGTAATCTGGGATTTTTTTTTCAATTTCTGTCAAGAATTGTGTTGAAATTTTAATGGGGATTTCATTGTATCTATAGATTTTTTTAAATATAGAATGGCTGTTTTCACAACATTAATCCTACCAAGCATGAGCATGGGAGGCCTTTCTATATTCTGGTATCTTCTTCAATTTCTTTCTTCAGTGTCTTAAAGTTTTTATTGCCTTCACTTCCTTGGCTAGATTTATTCTAATGTACTTTATGGATTTAGAGGCTATCATAAATGGGATTTTTTCCCAGATTTTTTTTTCTTGGTATATTTGTTGGTGGTGTATGGGAAGACTATTGATTTTGAGGTGTTGATTTTATATCCTGCTACTTCTCTGAATGTATTTGTCAGTGGTAGGAGTTTTCTGGTGGAGTTTTTAGAGTCTCTACTTTACATGTAGAATCACATCATCTGTGAGATATGGGAGTTGTAAAGAGACTCCCTGGATTCCCTGCAGTCCATGTGCTCTGTTTGTTGGATCATAAGGGGGGCCTTCACTGAAAGAAGCATTTGGACCTCCAGTGGTCTTTCTGTTAGAAATAAAATCTGAGTGACAAGGATCCCATCCACATCTCACAAAGAACACACAAACAATGCAAAAGTAACTCAGCAAGGCAGCTTTTACTTTTGCAAAAGGGTATGTTGCATCATTCAGATGTATGAAGCACATCCAGTCCAGAACTTTGATGGGTTTTTATCCCAAACACAAGAGTACTGTTTCTTTTCCCCATTGACTAGGTCTGACTTCACAGTCTTTTAGGGTTGGTTAGTTTAAAAAAAAATAGCATAAAGGAAACGAAGGAGAAGTGAGAAAGGCGTTTGACAGAAGGAAAGGGCTCAATCGCTCCAGGCCATCCAGTTCTGAAAATGTACCAAGGCTTTTGGATAAATCAAAGCTGTTCAGGATGTGTGAGGGGATTAAAAGATTCAAATTCCTTGACCTAAACCAAAGTTTTACAGTACTTGACAGAAAAGACATTTAATATTTCTTCCATTTCTGACAGATGAGACATGGCCTAGAGGGCTTTTACTCTCAACGGGCAATCCTATTTGGGATGGTGCCCCTGCTCACGACTACAACAGGCAAAAGCTGTTTTGCTTTTCCTCTCAAGACTTGGACCCAGGTTAAATTTTTATTATAATACAGCCACAAAGGCCATCATTTTCCTCTTGCTTTGTTTGTCCTCTTTATTTTCTGGTCTTGATTGTAAAAGACCTTAATAGCTGCTTTGAGAAAGTTGCCTAGAGTGCACTCAAATCACAAGAGTAGCATTAAACCCTTCCAAGTTAAACCCGAGGCCTAGTTAAGCCTAGTACTTTTGAGCTCATTTGAAAATATTGTAAGATCAGCTTTTTTCTTTTTCAGATATTGTAAGACAAAGGGGACATGTACCTGGATGGGTTTCGTAGTCTAGGGATGAAGACTGGGGACTTTGGCACGTCTAGATTTGGGTGGGGCGGGGGGGGGGGAAGAAAGGTGAGAAATCATCTTTTGTACTCAGGGTGGCTGCATCCATGAAGAGGAGTCTAGTGGTTTGAATGAGAATGTTTCCCATAAGCTCCAAGTATTAAACACTTGGTCTTCAGTTGATTGTGCTGTTTCTAGACAGTCATGGAACCTTTAGGAGGTGTGCCCATGCCACACATCACCAGGGGCGAGTTTTGACAGTATATAGCCTTTTCCACTTCCGGTTAGACTCCCTCTGCTTCCTGTGTACGCTCCAAGATGTGGGTGCTCAGCTTTTTGTTTCCAGCTACCTCCTGCCATGTCTCCTCCACCATAATAGGCTCTTATCCCTCTGAAACCATAAGTCCTTCCTTCTATACTACACACTTTTCCTTCTATAGGTTTCCTTGGTCACGGTGTTTATCACAGCAACAGAAAACTTAACTAATATAGGGCTGTTAGCGATTTGGGAGGTTCTTGGGCTGAGGGCTGCCAGGACTACTTAGTTGATATAGCATGCCTTATGAACCCTGTGGAAGTCTGAGTTGTCTCTTGGAGCAAAGAAGGCCTGGACATAGGATATCTCTGACCATGTATTTTAATAATAATAGTTTTAATAACAAATCTAATTATTAAAAATATATGAGTAATACTTCCCTCTGAAGGCCATTTTCCTCCATCCTCCAGTTTATATTCAGGATAGGCTCAAATGCAAAGAAGATGTCAGATGATTCTTTTAAATGTTTGGGGATCAAACTGATTCCAATGAGCTAAAATATATTATAATTCATTCTGCAGGTGCCCTGGTCCCTATCTGTAAGACAAAAAGAAACATGTTGGGACATGTCCCATTATTTCTTGTCCTCCCAGTAGAGTATTGTCTTGGGATTCTCCTGTTCTCTTCATGGCAGACCATTAAGGGAGGCAAAGTTATTGGATCAGTTGCTCTCACTTATGTGGCCCTAGTATCTATCCCATCGTCTCTCACGAGTGACCATGAGGAGAGGAGAGGTGGACCTATTAGATTAGTCAGGGACTCCAGGTCTCGTGAACTCAAAGAGTGAGTTGTGTAGACAATGCAGACTGAGTTTTTTCTAACAGAGGAAAGCAAAGAGAGCTCTGGTACAGCACAAGGAGCCCTAACAGGAGGGTTAGCAACAAGACACTTTTGTCTAGGGGTTAAATGGGCTTTTTGGGTTTTTTTGTTTTGTTTGGTTTGGTTTTAATTTTATTTATTTCTGTATGTGTATGAATGTACTGTCTGCATGCAGGTTTGTCCACCCGTGTTGTGCAATGCCGCGGAGGTCAGAAGAGGGTGTCAGATTCCCCTGGAACTGGAGTTCTCCTGGAACTGGAGTTAAAGACGGTTCTCGGCCGCCATGTGGGTGCTGGGGATCGAAGCCGGGTCCTCTGTAAGAGCGGTCGGTGCTCTTAACGGCTAGGCCATCTCTCCAGCCCCGGCTTTTTGTTTTTTAACTAGGAAAGTAAACTGCCCTTGGAAATGAGTGGGCTGAGATATGAGGAGGTAGCCTGGTTGGTCCAGCTGCCAAACACACACCCCTACAAGGTGTCCATACTCCTCTCCATCCCTGTGACTCAACTGGGTTTCTGGCACACACCTTCAAGAGCCAATAAAGTATCCGACCACTCATAGCTTCCGGCAGCTATGCTCACTAGAAAGATTTAAAAAGCAAAACAAAACCAAGGACATGAACTGGTGCCCCTGGCTAAAACATTCTGCATTTCTGGTCTCTGGCCAGGACAAAACTGTCGATAGAAGGAAGGACACTGTTGGCTTCTGGACAGGACAGAACTGTGTGTTTTTAGGTCCCCACCTAACTTCCTGAGAAGCTTCTTTCTCTTATTCCAATCATTAATATTTTTCTTCAGAGTCCTGTTCTGGTTCGTTTTCAATTGCTGTGACAATACACACTGACTAATACCAACTTGGGGAGGAAAGGGTTTATTCAGCTCACATCTCCTGGGTCACAGTTCATCACTCAGGGAGCCCAAGGTAGGAACTCAGGACAGGAACCTGGAGGCAGGAGCTGAAGCACAGGCCATAGAGGAATGCTTCTTACTGGGTTGCTCCCCTGGCCCATGTCAGCCTGTTTTCTTAGACAATACTGGACCACCTTCCCAGCATGCCACCACCCACAATGGGCTAGGCCCTCCCACATCACTCAGCAATCAAGAAAATACACCACAGGCCAGTCCAATGGAGGCAATTCCCCAATTAAGATGCCCTCAAACCAGGTGTGTCAAGTTGACACTAAAACTATCCAGCACCAGACCCTTAGCTGCTGACTCTTGAGGTTGACTGTCAGTTGTCTGAAATGGGTTGGTCATGGGTCTTCAATGATCCTTCTTCAATATCCTTCCCAATATTCCAATAAGTTTTTATTTCATAGATGATATAATATTAGTCTCAGATTGATTTACATATTTAAAAAGTAACTTAAAGATGTGCAAGCACACCTAACGGTCCAAAATGAGAAATCAGTTTACATAGGTGCAAGAGCCACTAGGTTCAGCTGTGAAATTTCTGGGAGCTTTATGGTTAGGTCAGGCACAAATGATACCAAACAAGACGACTGGGAAGACCTTGAAACAGCCTGTGCCTCTAACTGGTAAAACAATGATTAAAGAGCTTGAACAAAGTTACCACACATGAGTAGAAGAAAATTGTCCCAGAAACAATGAGATTATGAAATGGAAATCTGGGTGGCAGGCTATATTCCTATGAATTATTGGCCAGGGAGGCCCCATGATGCCCCCAAATCAATTGTTCCTGTTGTTGGCTACCCAGCAGAACTAGATGATAATATCCTATTGATGAAGACACCACATGTTTTGCTGTAGGACATGGAGAAATCAGGCTAGGATTGATCTGAAAGCTACCTCTCTGCTGGCAAGCTTTTATAATCTACGTGTTATGCAAGCTGTGAGGGAAGAGGGCAAAAGTCACCATCAGCTCTAGGCTCCGCATGCCACACTGTCAACATGGTAGGCAAGATGCACCTATTATTGGTACAATAACAGCATGCTGTTATTGGCACAACCAATAGTTTTATGATGGAATTTAAGGCCTGCTCCACAGGAGGGAATTCACATCTTGTTCTGTAAGCTTTGTCAAAAGCCCATGGCTGATGGGGAATGGGACTTAGTGGTAAAGCTGTTGTTGCTGTTTTGCTAAATAGGCATGACGTGCCTGTTAAAAGGGGTTCTACATATTTATCTTTACGCTCAAACATTTTTGCTGCAATGAACTTTGGTCAGAGAAGCTTCTTTTTGCAGGGAGCAGAGGTTACTACAGAGACTCATAATTGGTCAAAGTCCTGACAGTTTGTGCCTGTCGAGTGCTCAGCCCCAAATAAGACATCTATATCGCACCTTCCTAGGCTCAGAGAACATCCTGGAAGCTCCAGAGGATTCCAAATATTTAAGAACTGTAGGAAGGAGTAGAAAGCTGTGGAATGCTGTCTTCCAGGCATGACATAGCCATTGTCCTCTTGAACTCTCTAGAGATTATACAAAAGTTGGCCCATTGTGTGAAGTTGAGGTTGGCCTGGGTTCATAAGGCCCTGTTCCTCCATGAGGAAGTATAGGCAGTTAACATGTGCTTGGATAGAAGCAATGAGACCTTCCCCTCTGTGTGGATCCACAGACAGTTAACAATTGCTTGGAGAGAAGGAGACACATTTTTTGCAGTGTTGCAGTTGTCCTTAAATTGCCCATGCTCATGTAATATGTCATCCATGCTCCAGTAATTAAGATGAATTAAACTCAATAAGCTTTGGTAAGCTAGACTTGAGTGGAATTTTTGTCATGTCTTTAGTGCTGTCTGGGGTAAATAGACAATTGTTGGTCTCCCCATGAAAATTTCACACAATAGACGGTGCTCCTAAGGAAGACTAACTAAGGAGGGAGGACCTATCCTAAATGTGGGTGGCATCACTCCATGGACTGAGGTCCCAAACTGAGTAGAAAAGAAAAGGTAAGCTGAGCACCAGTATTCATTTTTCTGCTTCCAAACTATCAATGCATTGTGAATAGTTACTTACAATCCTGCCACCGTGCCTTCCAACACCATGATGAACTATGAACCAAAGAAAGTCCTTATTCCCTTAAGTTAATTATTATCAGGTATGTGATCAGAGTGACCAATACAGAAAAATAAACAATGCCAAATGGGTAATTAGGAAGAGGGGTTACATGCCTAGGTGATATTTATCTATAACAAAGAATCTTCAGGCAAGAGATTTCAAGATTTTAGGGCAGTTTGTGACCTTTTAAAACTGCAGGATTAAAAAAAAAAAACTGCAGGATTTGTCATCTCTATGGTTAGCAGATAGTGTGTACTCAAAATGGTTGGGTTCTAAATGGGTAAAATATCTTTGTCCAGATTGTATTCAAAGAAACTAGGTATATAAAAATTTTAACCTGGCAGTAAGTGGCTGTGAGTTAATGTTCTGAGATTGGTAAGGGGAGCAGGCACTCCTCTCCAGGAAGATATAAGGGCAGTTAACAGTTACCAGCAAGGAAGGCCTCAAGAGGACCCACTTCTTCTTGAGGGTTAATAGGCAGTTTACTGTCAACCACATTGAGGCCATTTTTAGGTCAGTATGCTGATGACACAATAATATCTGAAAGGTCACATTTCTTTAATGAAAAGAAGGAAACTGAACGTTGTGGTTTTACAAGCAGAAGTTCCTGGAAAGAAGCTGTGTCTTCAACTGAACTTCCTGCAAGGCTGATTAATTGATTAGAATTTTAGTGATTGTAGAGAGTTTGGAATATTGCAGGTCGTCAGCCAAATGATCTTGGCACATCTTTGTCCTCTGAATAGTCATTGATTGTCTTCCTCTGTACCTGACCTAATATCTTTGTGGCCATTAAGAAAACAATTCGGTATGTACAGAGAATAGTTTTCCTTTGAAATGTGTAAACACAGTGCTAGTTTTCCAGTCAACCTAAAAGCTAAGAATACTGTCATATAGCATCTGAGGCCTGTAACAGGGTTGTCCCTGGTTTGCTTTAACTCGCCTACCTAATGTTTTCACCACTGTGTTTTAAATGCGCCTTGATTTATGGCTTTATTTGTTCTGTTACTATAAAAACTTTATTAACCTGATTCCACACTGGATCATGCAGTTTGGGGTAACCTAAATCTGTGTCTCCCAGCCATAGTCATTCATATTTGGCTCCAGAATAAGCAATGTCTTATCCCATTTAAGGTGAGGTGTGTGTGCGTGCGTGCAGATAGTTTGGAAGTGAAATGTGGTACACAAACTCCTGTGTTGAAGGCATAGTCTTCAATGCAGCAGTGTTCAGAGTTGAGGTCTTTCAGACTTGATTGTATCATGAGTATTCCAACTGCCAACAATGGATGAATTTTCTCATGCATTCTTAGCCAAATGATCCTTTAGGAGGTAGAGAAATTTTAAGATGCGGAGACCAGTTGCAAAGTATATTTTGTCTATGTGTCTTTCTCTCCCTGCTCCTTCTTCCCTCCCTCTCCTCTCCCTCTTTTCTTCCCCCTCTTTATTTCCTCTTTTCTTTCCTGGCCCCTATGAGGTGAGTATTGATCACTTTTCTCATTTCTCTGACCAAATACCCCACAGAAAAAAATTTACAGGGAAAACGATTTACTTTGTTCACAGCTTCAGAGGATTCAGGAAGGATATAGCAGAGAAGATTCTGTCACAGTGCACACAGGAAGGGGCCAGGATGACATGTAGCCCCAAAGGACACCCCTCCCAGTGACTTACTTTCTCCTGCTAGGCCTTATCTCCTTTCACCAGCTTCCAATAGTGTCATCCTGTTATGTGACTCCATCAAGCAGTCAAGGCTGGCATCTGGCCAGAGGCCTCATGATCGAATTGTCTTTTGAGATGCCCTCAAAGACACATGCAAAGTTGTACTTCATTCATTCCCTAGACCTCTCTCTCTCTCTCTGGTTGGCCTTGAGCTCACAGAGATCTGCCTGCCTCTGCCTACTGAATGCTGGGATTAAAGGCATATGCCACCATGTCCGACAGCCTAGATGTCTCTTATGCCAATCAATATGCCAAACATTAACTGTTACAATGTTTGATAGAAGACTGAAGCTATGGTCATTTCAGTGTCAAAGAAAATAGTGGGGATGATGGAGAATGGTGATAATTGCCTCCTGTACCACCCTTCGACCTCACCAGTAATTGTACTTAGACCCAGTAACCTTGCAGGGTACTTCTGGAGACACATTTAAGTCATCAATATTTTCTAGACATCTAATCGAAATACCATTTCCATAATTCCACTTATTTGGTTTTACTGATTCAAAAAAATCATTGAGAATTTCAAGTGAGAATTTCAATTTCACCAAACTACTTTGGGCACTGTGATAGTTTTATATTTTGATTTTTAAATTATATCTATGCATGCACGTGTGTCCGAGTATGGGTTTAAGCACTTGATTGCAATGGCAGAGAAGGCCACAGGCTTTGGATCCCCCTGGAGCCAGAGTTACAGGCAGTTGTGAGCTGCCTAATATGGGTTCTGGGAACTGAATTCTGGTCCTCTGCAAAAGCAGCCAGTGCTCCTAACCACTGACCCATCTCTCTAGACTGTGAATAATCTTTTCGATGTGTTCTTTCATGCATTCAGTTTGTATTTATTTACTTTCTGGTATTTTTGAGACAGAGTCTCCCTGTATCCTCAGCTGACCTGGAACTCACTATGTAGACCAGGCTGGTCTTGAACTCACAGAGATCCGCCTCCCTCTGCATCCTGAGTGCTGAGATTAAAGGTGTGTCCCACCACACTAAGTAGTTTGTGAGTATTTTATTGAGAATTTTTGGATCTATACTCATCAGAGTGACTGGCCTATAATTTTCTGTTTTGTGGCATCTTTCTCTCACTTTGGTATCAGAATAATACTGGCTTCATAGAAAGAATTTGAGAATGTTTCTCCCTTTTATATTTTATGGAATAATTTGAGCAACGATGATATCATTTCTTCTTTGAAGGTTTGGTAGAATTCTGTACTGTTTCCATCTGGTCCTGGGCTCCTTGGTTCTTATCTGTCCATTTATTTTATTTTATTTTTTTAATTTATCTTTTTATTTATTTATGTGTATGAATGTATTGTCTGTGTGTAGGTTTGTGCACCCATGTAGTGCAATGCTGCGGAAGTCAGAAGAGGGCATTGGATTCCCCTGGAACTGGAGTGATCCTGGAATTGAAGTTACAGATGGTTCTCAGCCGCCATGTGGGTGCTGGGGATCGAACCCATAAGATTCGATCTGTCCTCTGTAAGAGCGGTCTGTGCTCTTAACCGCTAGGCTATCTCTCCAGTCCCTTATCTGTCTGTATTAGTCACTTTTCTGTTGCTGTGATAAAACACCAGACCAAGGAACTTATAAAAGGAAGAGTTTATTTGAGCTTACGATTGGCGGTTCCAGGGAATTAGTCCATTGTGGAGGGAGGCGTGGTGGCCTGATCCGGAGCAGCAAACAGAGGGTCACATCTCGCAAAGAGCACAGGAAGCAGAGAGGAAGCAACTGTAGACCAGGCTTGTTAAGCTCACTAAGCCCGCCCCCAGTGACACACTTCCCCCAGCATGGCCACACCTTCTAAGACCTCCAGAAACAGCACCACCAACTGGAGACAAATGTCTGAATACCTAGAGCCTATGGGGGACACACATTCAAACCACCACACTGTCCATTTAAATTACTTATGCCATTTTTATTTAAATTTGGTACTCCATACATATCTAGAAATTTATCCCTTTCTTTCAGATTTTCCAGGTTAATGGGATATATATTTTTAAAGTATGTCCATATGGTTTTCTGAGCTTCCTCAGGGTCTGTTGGAATGTTTCCTTCTTAATCTCTGAGTTTATTAATTTGGGTCCTCTCTTCCTTTTGGTTAATTTGCCTGAAGGTTTGTTAATCTTTTTAATCATTTCAAAGAACCAACTCTTTTTTTCATTTCTCCTTTGTGTTCTTTTCTTCATTTCTATTTCATTAATTTCAACATTGATTTGCTTTCTCTCTTTCCATCTACTCTTTTATTTATTTATTTATTTTTTTGGTCTTTTTGAGACAGGGTCTCTCTGTGACCCCCAGCTGGCCTAGAATTCACTCTGTAGACCAGAGTGGCCTTGAACTCACAGAGATCTGCCTGTCTCTGCCTCCAAAGTGCTGGGATTAAAGGTATGCACTACCACACCTGGCCCCATCTACTCTTTTTAGGTGTTTTCCAAGGCCTTCAGGTACATCATTGTTAATTATATGGGATGTCTCTTGTTTTTTGGTATAGGCCCTTAATGGTGTAATTTCTCTTTGTAAGACTGCTTTCATTATGTCTCATAGATTTTGATATGGTGTGATTTTATTTTCATCCAGCTCTAGGAATTTTTAAATTTACTTCTTGGTTTCTCTCTTCAACAAATTTTCATTCAGTAACATGTTCTTTAGTTTCCATAAGTGTGCATTTTCCCCCATTTATACTCTTGTTGAAATCTTGTTTTATTCCTTTGTAGTTAGATAGAATATAACACAATGTTTCAATTTTTCTAAGTTTGTGGCAACTTGCTTCGTGTCTTTATATGTAGTCAATTTTCAGGAAAGTTCTACTGGCTGCTGAGAAGAAAATGTAGTTTTGGTGTTTGGGTGAATTGTTCTGTAGATATTTGTGGTCCATTGATTTTTGATATCATTTAACTCTAGGATTTCTCCCTTTAGTGTTTTGTCTGAGCGCCCTGTCTGTTGGTGACAGTGGGGTCCTGGGGTCACCCATTATTACTGCGTTGGAGTTAATGTGAGATTTTAGAGCTAATAAAGTTTCTTTTATGAAATTGGATACTGCTGTGTTTGGCGAATATATATTTAGTATTGTGACATCCTCTTGGTGTATTTTTCCTGTAATGAGTATGAAATGGCCTTCCCTATTTTTTCTGACTAGTTTTAGCTTGAAGTCTATTTTGTGAGATGTAAGAGTAGCTATACTTACTTGTTTCTTAGTTCCATTTGCCTGGAATACATTTTCCTAGCCCTTTTCCCCAAGGTGGTGGTGATATGGTGGGGGTATATTTCTTTGAGGTAACGAATTGATGAATCTTATTTTCTAATCCAAGTAGTTACCCTGTGTCTTTTTATAGGGGAGTTGAGACCATTAATATTGAGAGTTATTATTGATCGATCTTTATTAATTCCTCTTATGTTGGTGTTATAGTGATCTTTTCTTAGAACTCTTTTGGTTGACTGTTTTGGAATAATTTATTCTTTGTGCTCTTAAGAATTATCTTCTCTTTAGACAGAAGTATTTCAGCAATATTCTCTAGAGCTGACTTCATGTAAATAAATTCCTTAACTCTGTTTTTATTTTGAAAGTTTTTCTTTCTCCTTTGATGACAAATGAAAGTTTTGCTGGGTATATATAGTAACCTGTGTGTTCTTCCATGACTTTTAGGACATTGATCCAAGCCTCCTGACTTTCATAGTTTTCACTGAAAATCAGCTGTTATTCTGATGGGCCTGTCTTTATATTTGACTCAATCTTTCACAGCTTCAAATATCTTTCTTTCATTCTTTATGTTTTAGTATGTTGATGATTATATGGTGTGGGAAGTTTCTTTTTGGTCTTGGTACTTGGTGTTCTGTATGCCTCATACTTTGATCAATTGGTATCTCTTAGATTTTAGAAGTTTTCTTCTGTGATTTTGATAAAAATATTTTCTGTGCCTTTTTTAAATTTTTTTTATTTATTTTCCATATGTGTATGAATGTATTGTCTGCATGCAAGTCTGTGCACCCGTGACGTGCAATGCCGCGGAGGTCAGAAGAGGGCGTCGGACTCCCCTGGAACTGGAGTTCTCCTGGAATTGGAGCTTCAGACGGCTCTCGGCCGCCATGTGGGTGCTGGGGATCGAACCTGGGTCCTCTGTAAGAGCGGTCGGCGCTCTTAACTGCTAGGCCATCGCTCCAGCCCCTTTCTGTGCCTTTTATCTGGGTTTTTTCTTGTCATCTATACCTATGATTCATATGTTTGGTCTTTTTACAGTGTCCCAGAGGTCTAGCATATTCTGCTCCTGAGTTATTTTAGATTTGACATTTTCTTTGTTGGAGTGATCCATATCCCCAACCTTTTCATCAAAATCTGACAGTCGTTGTCCCATTTCCTCCAATCTCTTTTTGATTCTTTCATCCAAGCTTTCTGTTTGAGTTCCTGAGTTCTTCATTTCAAGTTTTATTTCAGTTTTTTCTAGAGATTCTGTCTCTTTATTGAGCTCTAACTCCATGTCTTGAATTGTTTTAGTTATTTCATACAAGAGTTTTTGTTTTCATGGCCTTCATTCAGGTTTTATTTATACTGTCTTTGAGTTCCTTGAACAAATTTATAGCTGCTGTTTTGAAATTACTGTCTTGTGTATCAGTTAGGCTGCCATGCTCATGAAACACTATGATGGGGGTGTTAATTTCTGGAGGAGACATAATATCTTAGTTACTCATGTTGGGTTTTGTTTGTTGAGACCTTGGCATCTAGACTTGTGTTGGTGGTGGTATTTTTAGTATGAGTAGGTGTAGTAGTTTGAATGAGTGTCCCCTATAGGTTCTAAGTATTTGAACACTTAGTTCTCTGTGTTGTTGTTTGGGAGGGTCATGGAACTTTTAACAGGTTTGGCAATGCTGGAGGAAGCACGTCACTGGGGCAGGCTTTGAGAGTATATAAACATGCCCACTTCCAGTCTGGCTCTCTCAGCTTCCTGTGCTTGCTTGAAAATGTGATCATTTGGCTTTCTGCTCCAGCCACCTCCTTCCACTGTCCATCCTCTGCCATTATAGACCCTCACCCCTAGAACTATAAGCTCAAACTCTTCTTTCTATGAGTTGCCTTGGTCATGGTGTTTTTATCAAAGTAATAAAAAGTAACTATGACAGTAGGCGATCTCATCTTTGTTGAGTGGGTGTTTTTATCTTTGTTTGCTGTTTCCTCAACTGGTCAGGTATTGGCTCTGCTGAATGGTGCTTGGTATTTACTCTTAGAGATCCTTTTTATTGATGTATGAATGCAGTGTAAGAAGAGTTCTCTGGGCTGGAGAGATGGCCTAGCAGTTAAGAGCACCGACTGCTCTTAAAGAGGACCCGGGTTTGATCCCCAGCACCGACATAGTAGCTGAGAACCATCTGTGTGGTGGTTTGAATGAGAATGTCCCCCATAGGCTTTAAGTGTTTGGATATTTTGTCCCCAGTTGGTGGCACTGTTCTTGGAGGTCTTAGAAGGTGTGGCCGTGCTGGAGAAAGTATGTCACTGGGGGCAGGCTTAGTGAGTTTAACAAGCCTTGTGGTCTCCAGTCTCTCTCTCTCTGCTTCCTGTGCTCATTTCGAGATGTGACCCTCAGCTTGCTGCTCCAGCCCCGGCCACCATGCTTCCCACCACAATGGACTCTGATTCCCTGGAACCGTCAATTGTAAGCTCAAATAAACTCTTCCTTTGATAAGTTCCCTTGCTCATGGTGGTTTATCACAGCAACAGGAAAGTGATTAATACAGTCTGTAACTCCAATTCCAGGAGAACTCCACTTCCAGGGGAATCCGACACCCTCTTCTGACCTCCGCGGCATTGCACGACACGGGTGCACAAACCTACATGCAGACAGTACATTCATCCACATAAATTTAAAAAATTAAAAAAAGAAGGGTTCTCTATTCACCTAGGGATACATGTAACTTTTGTATCTGGGGTTCCAGGACTGACTCCTTAAGGTCCTGGAGCAGCGGTATGGGCAGAATGTCTGCTCGATGAGCAGGTCGGATGACAGATTCAACTGGGGGAGCTCCCAGGCCTGTGTTGTGCAGTGATCCAAGTGACCTGAGCAGGCCTGAGAGCTGAGATGTTGGTGAAGAGAGATCTTGTGATACAGAGCTTATTGTGCAGGCTGGTGGAGTTTGCAGATCTTGGGCGTGCATGGATCCAAGTGACCTGAGAAGGCCTGAGAGCTGAAATGGTGGATCAGGGAGGTCTTGAGGTAAGGAACTCACCTGGTGGGCTAGAGGATGTCTCATGACTAAGGTGTCCACCTATATGACTGTTTTGCTCTGTTTTTGTACCATATAAATAGAGTACTACAAACTAGCTAGTTTATAATTAATAGAAATTATAGAATCATTATTCTGGGAAGTCCATCTGGTAAGTACAAGACATAGAGAAAAAGAGGGTGAAATTCACCTTTTTATGCAATTCTCACTCCCATAACCATGACAATAACTCATCCACACTAACATTTAATAAGCCATTTTCTGGGCTAGGAAACAATGCCCATACTTAGCCATGCCTTCCAGATTCCCTGTGGCTTGGAAGTGCTGACCTCTAGGAGATCCCCTCACTTGTCTGAACTTTTGCTTTAGCAATGTGGAAGTTCTTGGAGTTTCCTTGCACATAAGCTTATTGAATTACTCTACCCCTGTGTTCATTACTATTTTCTCTTCCTGGAAGGACAGCTTCTTTATATGATCAAGGACTTTAGATCATACTTTAGAATTCAGCTCTGCATCACCTTTTAAAGAAATCCTTCACGACGTTCCCTTCTTCCTTGGATTGTGTCAGATGTTCTTGTCGCCAGTTTGATTGTTCTTATTGTGGCCCTTAACAGCCTGTATTAATTACCATTGTCTGTCTCTTCCACTTAACTAAGATCTTCTTACTCTGGCATATGTCATCATCATCTCTGTCACCTATGTCCTAAGTGTGCTTACATAAGTTGAAAATCTGATACTTTCACAATAAATTCTTCTTTGGCTTAATTTTTACTCTGTGAAGTATATGATATTTAAAATATGATTAAAATGGCACAGTTTCTTTCTGACAAATTTCAAGATAACCAGGTTGCTTACAGTTATATGTTACAACATACATGACTAAAGGGGCATGTGTTATGAATTTAAGGCCCAAACCTTTGCAAAGGTCTTTCTGAAACTTACTCCAACAACTCAAGGGAAAAGAACAAGAATTGACAAATGGGACTGCATGAAATCAAAACACTTGTGGAGTGCAAAGCAAACAACAGAATGAAGAACCAGTCTACAGAATTGGAGAATGGTTTGCCAGCTATACATTTACAGAGGATTAATCTCTAAGATCTACAAAGAACTCACAAAATTAAACACTGAAAAATCCAGGCATTTAAAAGGCTAAAGAAATGCAAATGATCAGTAAATCCTGGAGAGAAACATGTTCAATACCCTTAGCTATCAGAGAAATGCGAATGAAAACTACTCTGGGATTCTATTTCATCCCAGTCATAATAGCTATCATCTAGAAAACAAATGACATCAAATGTTGGCAAGGATGTAGGGAAAGAGTAGCCTGTATATACTGCTATGTAAACTGCTGCAGCAACTATGGAAACCAATTTGAAAGTGCCTCAAAAAACTGAAAATAGAACCACCATATGAACCAACTATACTATTCCTACGTGAATATAACTAAAATAATCAAGTCAACTTGTTTTAAGAGGCACCTGCATGGCTGTGTTTATAATTATGCTATCCTCAGTAGCCGAGTTGTGGAATTAATCTAGTTACCCATCAACAGATGAGTAGATGAAGAAAATGTGCCATACATACACAACAGAGTTTTATTTAGCCATAACAAATGGAATTATGTCATTTCAGGAAAATGAGTATGAAATAAGCCACCTTTATAAAAACAGATATCTCCATATGTGGAATGTAAGGTAGGGGAAGAACATGAAAGTAAAATGGATGCTCTTAGCAATGTGGAATGGGGAAGAGGAACCAAGGGAAGAAGAATAAGAAAGCATAGAGGGAATGCATGTGATCTAAGTACATTATACACACATATAAGAATGCCATAATGAAACACATTATTACGTACAATTAATATATGCTAATAAAAGTGGTTGTTTTCATTTCCTTGGACTGCCATTATAAAATGTTATAGACTGCGCAATGGACCTAAACAACAGGCATTGATTTTCCTACGGTTCTGAAAGAGAAATTCAAAGATGAATATTCTGAGTAGGTTTCTTGTGAGGGCTTTCTTCCCAGCTTACAGATGGCTGCCTTCTGCCTTTGTCCTCCGTGTCATCACATGGCTTGTTTTTTAGGAGTACCATGTGTGCTGAACACTAGCTCTATCACTGAGCTATACACTTAGCCCCTTGTTCTGGTTTGATTTCTGTTGCTGTGATAATACAGTACGACCAAAATCAACTTTGGTGGAAAAGGGTTTATTTGTCTTACACTTCTAGACTGCAGTCCACCACCGAGGGAGCCAGGGTAAGAAGCTGAAGGCAGGCCTCCTTGCTATTTAATGTAGAATTACTTCTGACTGGGGAACTCACTCATAGCCAAGAAAAGTATAACATGGGAGACTACTGCTTGGTGGGCTCACTCATAGATTCGTATTTAGCTAGTTTTCTCATACAGCCCAGGACCACCTGCCCAGGGAATGTTGCCACCCACAGTGGGCTTGGCCCTCCTACATCAATTAATAATCAAGAAAATCCCCCCCCACACACACACATGTGCACTCAGGCCAGTCTGATCTGGGAAATTCCTCAATTGAGACTCTCTTCTTGGGTGATTCTAGGCTAACTAGGACATTCCTTCATAGGTTTCCTCTTTTCTTGGTATATGGATATAAGAGTACAGGATCAACCATCTGGTGTCTTTTGTGAGGATGGCAATAATCCATTGTGATCAGGGCCTTGCCCTCAGGACCAAATTAGAACTAAAGGTCCCTATCATCATTCAGCATCACACAAAAAAGTTAGGGCTCTAACCTGTGAATTTGAGGGGGATGTGACCACAATGAGTTAAATATTTTGGCTGTGTGCAGTGGTGCATGCCTGTGTTTCTGACACTTGGCTGACAGACGGACACAAATATTGCTGTGAGTTTGAGGTTTGGTCTACACTGAGAGTTCCAGGACAGATAGGGCTACATTGTGAGATCCTGTCTCACAAAACAAAAATTGGAAACTAGATGCTTGAAAGAGGTGGTTTCCCACTGTGTCTAAAGATTTCCATTCCGTGTACTAACCTAAGCCTTCGTGAGTGTATGATCCTTTTACCCCAGTTTACCAGCTGTTGGATACAAAATGGTTGCTAAACTCTATGTATCCCACCATGAAGGTTGTTTGTCTCATCCTGCAGAAAGAATGAGTGTGGGATAGGCATGGGTTATTCTTTGTGTTCAGGTCTGTTTTTAATCAAGGCACCAACTGTTCTGTTTCTATGTTCTTAGATCAGGGTCAGAGGTCTCATGCCCATGTCTGTCCAATGCACCCACAGCCAAATCAAGAGGGAGTCAGGAGAGGGTATGTCCTGGATACTGGAACCTAAGCTAAAGAGTTAGGCCTAGCTAGCCTAACTAGGAAGCAAAGCCCTAGATAGCTTTCTTTAAAAAAAAAATCAGGTATTCGCTTGATTTTCATAGTGAAGATTTGCAGTAACAGAAGTTACATGTTATACTTAACAGAAACCAAGGGCGGAAGTTCTGAAGGCGGCACCGGAACACGTGGTTGTCCTACAGATGGCAGGGAGGTGGATTTGTGGAGTGGGGGAGCAGTGAGGGTATGGTAGGAAGAAGAACCAGGTGGCGAGGAGTTGCCCAAAGGGATGGAATTGTTTATGCTTGAACATGTTAAGACCAGTGGTGTGCAGGGACCCGCTTTTGTCCCTACCCAGAAACTTCCCTGGGAACTAAAATTGAAAGGGAAATTTGTTTTTTTAATTTGAGAACTTTTCCCAACCTTTTCCTTAAACCTCTCTGTGTCTCCAGTACACTCAGATTGTGGGGCAAAGCACGTCATATATCAGGTGCCAAGCCCAGGGATCAATAGCGTCCGGATCTGGGAAGCTGCAGGCTCACCCAAATCAGATCCAAGTGCCCGTCAGAGGACACTTGGATCTGATTTGCCCCCGCCCCCCCGCCCTCCCCCTGCGCAAGGGCCCGCCCCCGCCCCCGCCCCTTCGCGCTCGGCCTTGTGGGTAGCTCGGAGCCGCCAGGTGACAGCTAATGGCGGCAGCAGCCTGACGTGGGCTGCCTGACCGAAGAGTGGAGCGACAGGCAGAGTGGCCGCTCTCTGGTGCCCTCTTGACTGAAGCTCTCCCGAGACGCCTAGTCGTTTTGCGCACAATGGACAGGCCGGTGTCGGCGGCGGCGGGCTGCGAGGGCGCAGGGGGCCAGGGGCCGGGGCCGGGGGCTGGCTGGAGACCCCCTCGGGCCGCTGGGGGCGCGGCGGCCTGCTCCCTGCAGTCCAGCGTGGAGACCCTAGACAGGTAAGCGGGGCCCGCGCGAGGACGGGGTTCCTCCGTGCTTGCCGCCTTTGGTGGATGGGGTGGGGTAGGGTGGGCTGGGGCGGGCGGCCCCCTCCACTGCCCCTCCCTCTGTCCCTGTCCTCATGGTGGCCACTGCCCTCTGACCTGCCCTAGGGTTCACCTGGCTCACTTCCGCCTAGGGAGCCCAACAGCTCCCTGGGGACTTCCGAGCTGTCAACCGCGAGCTAACACCTGCTGTTCTTTGAGGACCCCCTTTCTGTCTTGCCCTGGGCCAAGAATCCTCTATGGGGACAGGTCTTCCCTCTTCTTGTTTTTTTTGTTTTGTTTTGTTTTGTTTTGTTTTAGCGTCATCTTTTTGCCTAGCTTTTGTGGTTTTAAGACCCAAATTCCGCTGCTGCTGCTGCTTGGAGTGTTCTGTATGTTAGGGTTGGTGGGTGGAGACAGATCCCTGTAAGCAGAGAATCTGGTGCAGATGGAGGGAAAGCTACACTGATTTGGACAGCTGAGATGGACCACATCCAAACTGCTGGTGAGGCAAGAACACAACAGTGTACTTTCAGTTCACACTCGGAAGGGACTGGTTTGTTGTTTTCTGGAGTGAGTCCCCTGCTTCAGAGGCAGAATTAAAAGAATTCAGTTCAAGGCAAACCTGCCATGTCCAACTGGGTGAGGTACCACCCACTCGAGTAAGGACAAAAGATAACCCAGAACATCCAGTTTCCTCATTCCTTGGCCCTTTATTTCACTGACACTGCGCACTTAGGCAACAGACACTGTTGTGAAGCAGCTCAGTGAGTTGCAGCTGTTCATTCCTGCCTGCCTTAGTCATACCACTGTGCCAAACTTTTGGAACCCGAAGACACTGGAGCAAGAAGCAGCACTCTTTCTCATATCTACATCAGTGAAACAGTTAGCTTCCTTGGAAAGTATTCACAGCTAAGACAACCCTGGGAACCAGGAGGGCTTCACTGATCTGCAAGTATTCAGCAACTCCTTAAATCTCCATTCACAGAATGACACACCATGACTTCCTTTGAAATTGAACATATGCTAGGCTGTTGATAAACACAGGAGTACAGATTGCAGCTTAGGTATGAACCACACAAATGCCTGAAAGATGTTGCTTCAATATAGGTTGCATTAAATGCTTTTTAAGGAACTACAAGTGAGTAGGCCCCATTTCTAAGGATTCTGATTTGGGAGGCTTGCAGAAGACCCAGGACGTTGTATTTTCAAAAGCTCTGCACTACAGCCTTAGTAGTGATCCGGTCTACTGTAGTTATGTGCACATGGGGTATTTGGCTTGATTGGGGGTATAGGAGGTTAGTGGTATGGTTAGTAAGCAAGGAAGGAAGCCTGCCATTTGAATTGAGGAAGGAGTTGAATTGAGCCAGGACATGGAGTAGAGAGGGCATTTTGCCCATGAGAGCAGTGTAGACATGTAGACGGTATAGGGATATGAAGAACTGATGAGAGGCCTTAAAGACCTGAGTCAGGGAGTCTCGCACACCTAGCTTGGGTGACAGGAGGACACAGAAGAAGGATGGGGCTCAGGGGAAACTGGTTGGTGTGAGAATAGGTCAGGGTAGAAGGTACTTGGCATGGGAGGAGGGCAAGGTGGATGGATCTTCAAGGTACTTAGCAAAGAACTGAGTCGGACATGGCAAGCCTTCTGCTGTGAGTGGTATATATATCTGTGAGGGGCGTGGGCAGCCGTGACTGTGAGGGAGATTGACATTGAGCTCAAGAGATTCCAGGCTAAAGAAACTAAGCTGGGAGCTCTCAGCCTACAGACTGAGTGTGGAAGGCAGTTGTTCATAGGGATGAGCAGGGAGAAGAGGGCTCAGTTCTGTTGTCTCAGCAAGCTTCCCTACATACTTTTCTTGGGTAGCGCCCCAGTAAAGAGAAACTGGCCTCTATGAGCTTGGTTGTGTTCCATGAACCCTGGAGTGCTCAGGTTCTTCAGAGTACTTACTGCACTTGTCTTAGTGATGAAGCTGTGTTTCTGTGACAGGATGTGGCTTGCTGATGGTCATGGACCTAGGTGGTGACAGAAGCAGGTCTTGAACCCAGACCACCTGTCTACTAATCTATTACACTCTATGTAACTGCTCTGACCAGGACATTTCCTGTTGCAGATGATGAAAAAAAAAATAAAAATAAAAAAAAAACAACAAAAACCCAACCCACATCAATCTACCTTAAACCACAAAGGAGATACTTTGGCACATAAAACTGCTCTAGAGAGAAAGGGACGACCCTGAGCACAACTGGGGCCAGGGTTGCAACCATATCTCATGACTCCCTATTCGTGTGTGTGTGTGTGTGTGTGTGTGTGTGTGTGTGTGTGTGTTTGGGGGGGTCGCTTTTTATTTTGTCTTATTTGTTTTAACTCTGTGGGTGCCTCAAAACATTGGTGGTGGAGAAAGGCCTCAGCCACCCTGTGTGGAATCCACATAGCAAGGATCCAACAGGCATTCTGGGAGTGGCAGGCCCTGGGTAACTCATCTACAAGTGAGGACAGGAGGAGGTGGCTCAGCCTCTTTCTCTCTTCCCTATAGACTCCCATGAAGTGGGGGACTGCAGTAAAGAGAAGAGCCCTTACTGGAAGAAGATGGGAAGGGTTCTGGCCAGCATTTGAGTTCTTCTAGTTTTTCTTGTATTTACAGTCACGGATGGGTGCTGATGGAGAAAGAACAAAAATAAAGGGAAACTGGGTGTAGTGGTTTATACCTATAATTTCAGCACTCAGGAGGCCAACGCAGGAGGATTGCTGCAAGTTCAAGGCCAGCCTGATCTACATAGTGAGTTCCAGATGAATCTGCAGCAGCAGAATGAGAATTTTGTCTCAAAGAAACAAAACAACAGAGAAGAGTAGACAATAACAGTGATCCTAGCCTCTTAGAAACTGTGATGATTGATTTTTAACTTTTACTAAGACCATAGATTCCTAATAGGACTTTCTACCTATTCAGCCAATATTTTTATGTATAATTTCAATCATACAGACTAGCTGCCTTAATCACAATTAAATCACTAGTACAGGACATCAGTTTCTTTTACTCTTTAGGTTACTTGACATATAGTCCATGTGTTTCTGTCCTTCAAACATATGCATATAGATTTCATTAGTAATGTGTTTTTTAATTAAAAATATTTATTATTTTTATTTTATGTGTATTAGTATATGGTCTGCATGTAGGTAGATGCACCTGTGTCATACAATGCCTGCAGAGATCAGAAGAAGATGTTAGATCCCCTGGAAAGGAAGTTATAGACAGTTGTCAGCCATCATCTTCGTGCTGAGAATCAAACTTGGGTCCTTTGCAAGAACAGTCAGTGCTCTTAATTGCTAGGCCATCTCTCCAGCCCCAATGTGTACTTTTTTAAAAGCTCTGAAATAGCCTTTCAAATGAAAGCTCACTGCATGGTAAATGGTCATAGGTGTCTTTTACCCTCTTGTTTGATTTTTTTTCCTATTTTGCCAGATCTGGAGAGGACTCCATCTCCTGAGGGCAGGTTTTCATTTTCTCACTGCCTAGTTTGCCTATATGGTCCATTAGGTCACGTGAGCACAGCACAGCCATTCACCAGTCATGGGACCATCAGTAAAACTAAAAGCTCAAGTTTTTAAACATGCAGTGTTTTATAGGCCTCTAAAGTCTAATTTGTGTCTAAAATGCCCTTCAGAGTGAGTCTATCCACTGGAGCCTGGTTATCCTACCAAGAGCCCTATGCTTGAAAGAGACACTCTCTCTCCCTCCCAACAGCCATCTGTTCCCCAAAATTCCTTAGATTGGGTTGAGGTTTCTTACCCACCTCCCCCTGTCTATACTGAGATTTTGGCTAGTTTATAGAAGCTCAGTTTTCTGCTCCGTAAAATATTCATTGTGAGACTGGGTAAGACTACACATGTGGAACACTTTAGGACACCAGGGAAGTAGAAGGTTCTGTTTTCTTTGCATTATTGTGTTTTTATATTACGGCATTTGGCTAGCAGCTGTGCTTACTTGGTAAGCTGGTTACTATTAACTGTGCTGGTCCCTGGAGGGTTGGCCATTTCCTAACTGGTTATATTGTTGCCTCAGAACCTCCATTTCCTCAGTCCAGTCAACTTGGCTGCTTTCTTTTCTGCCTTCTTGCCTCACTCATTTATGAGCCTCTGATGTAACAACTGGAAGAAGCTTTTGTGAGTTGTTAAATATAATATAGCACTGTTACTATCCACAAAATGATTTTTCCAGTTTGTTCTTTATAAACTCACCATTAGCTTTGCTCCATTAAGACACTCTTTGGTTCAGTTAGAAATATACTATTTTCTAGGTTGAAAACTGCCAACATGAAAATTATATGCTTTAAGGTACATATTTCACTTTAGAATTAACTTTTTTAAATTTTATTTATTTTTGTATGTGTATGAATGTACTGTCTGCATGTAGGTTTCTACACCTGTGTCGTGCAATGCCACGAAGGTCAGAAGAGGGTCTCGGATTCCCCTGGAACTGGAGTTCTCCTGGAATTGGAGTTACAGATGGTTCTCAGCCGCCATGAGGGTGCTGGGGATCGAACCCGGGTCCTCTGCAAGAGTAGTCAGTGCTCTTGACCGCTAGGCTATCTCTCCAGCCCATTAACTTTTTTTTTTATGTGTATGAGTGTACTGTCTGCATGTAGGTTTGTACACCTGTGTCGTACAGTGCCACGGAGGCCAGAAGAGGGTGTTGGATTTCCCTGAAACTGGAGCCAAAGATGGTTCTTAGCCACCATGTGGGTGCTGGGAATTGAACCTGGGTCCTCTGCAACAGCAGTCAGTGCTCTTAACTGCTGAGCCATCTCTCCAGCCCTGGAATTAACTTTCTATATACATTACATTGAGACACTGTGTTCCATATAATTTTTTAAATCAAATCTAGACCCGTGTCCCCCAATGTTCCATATAATTTTTATAAAATTCCATTATCTGTTGGAGAATAACATCTTAACTAACACCTACAATCTTAAACTCTTTTGAAAAAGTTTGAATGATTCATCTAAATAAACGTGGAACCTAATCTTGCTTTCTATTGACTGTCAGTATGTCACTTCTTATGGTAAATAGAAAGGCAACCAAATAGTTTAATAAAAGTTCATTCATCTAAAAAATGTGCATATAGCTAGGAATGGTGGTTCATACCTGTAATCTCAGCACTTGGGATGTTGAAGCTAGCCTGGGGTGCATGAGACTGTTTTTTTCAAATGTGTCTATTCCTACTGAGTATACATCTTTCCCACTAGGCACCTATGGATAAAAATCTTCAATCATACTATTTCTTTTAGTCCTACAGGGTCACATGTTGAATGGTGTAAACAGCTTATAGCCGCTACAATCTCTAGTCAGATTTCAGGTTCAGTGACATCAGACAATGTGTCCAGAGATTACAAGGTAAGCAACATTAAGCATTTAAGTTATTTTTGGTATATATGTAGCCAAAAAGTTTAGCAGTTTTAGTTTGGGTGAACCTTTGATCCCCTCCATGTTTAAGTGCCTTTTTCTGGGAGCAATGAGGACAGAGGTTCTCTCTTGTTCAATCTGAAATCTAGAGGAGAAATTTCATCTTTATTGTGTCTGTGGTCATAGTTTGATAATTGAGAGGAAAAACTACCCTAAGAGGGAAATGCATAGCCAGGCATGATGGTACATCCTTGTAATACACCACTTGTAAGGGAGTTTGAGGCCAGCCTGTCTATTGAGTATGTTCAAGGCCGGAGTGGGTTACAGAGTGAGACTCTGTCTCAAACAGCAAGTAAACAAAGAAAAAAGAAATAGTATATTTTGTGTTAAAAATGACATCTTGGGGCCGGAGAGATGATTCAGCAGTTAAGAGCAGGTAAGAGGACCTGGGTCAATTCCCAGTACCCACATAATGGCTAACAACCGTCCAAGACTCCAGTTCCAGGGGATCTGACACCCTCTTCTAGCTTCCTCATGCATTGCACAACACAGTTATGCTTACATACACTCAGGCAAAACACTCATACACTAAAAAAAAAAAGCCTTAATGCACAATCCTTTCCTGTGTTTTTATATAGAGAGATTGTATTAAAATATTCAGCATTAATAAGGTGACACTACAGTCAAAACCATTTACAAAATCCAAAGTGGGCAGCCTCATTTTTAAAATCCTCACTCAAATGAGAAATCTTTCTTGCTTATTTTAAAAGTTGACATTCTCTGCATAAGATCAGAGTCTCAAGTTTCTTGTAAGCACAAACTACTTTCCCAGCATTGACCTGGAGTATTATAGATACTTAATAACTATTTATTTTTGTATGATTTAACAAAGAAACAATAAACTTACCTGTTCCATCCAAGACTAATGTTTAAATACCAGTGAACTATTAGTGGATACACTAAATGAAACTATGATTATATTTCAGTTGTGCTGTTTGCTTGAATTGATATTTGGTGTACCTGTGGTCATTTTTGCCTGTTAGGAATGGGTGATTGATTTTTTTTAAAGCCAATTTTTTACTGAAGCTTTGTGTATTTCATTCATTTCCCAATCAAATCCAGACCCATTCCCCATTCCTTCCCCTCCCACCCACACCCCACCAGAGCTCATGCATTCTGCCATACATGGTTTTCATCTTTTTCTTAGTCTCTTTTAAAATTTTCAATGCAGAAGTTATGGGTGATTGATTTTTAACAAGTATGTGTGAAATATATTTGGTATCAGTTAACTTTTCTTAAAAGCATGCTCTTTGCAAGATATTAAATCTTTGAAACAGTTCAGGAGCTCCAGTCAAGATCCTAGTTCTTCATAGCTGATCCGTTAGGTATTTTAGCTTCCATTCCTTATTAGCTCATAGCATAAGCTTAGAAAAAAACTCAAGAGCACCTGTTTGAGATTTGCTATTGTGTTGTCTCTTGCTTCACTCAAGCCAACAACTGCTGTTGAGTATGCTTACCAAAGCCTGTGGCTTAGTAGAAATCAAATGATCTGACATTATAAGACTGACAATATATTCCTCAGTAGTGTCCTCTGTTACCTTGCCCTGGCAATGAAGCAGCTGGGGCTCTTGGTCTTTAAAACCTGGCCAGGCAGCCATGCCATGTACAGTTAAGAGATGCCTTTGCTGGAGTAGCTTGGGAACTCACTGGTCCTTGTAGCCTATTGTCCCCACTTTTCCTTAAACTGCTCACTAAAGGTGAGGCTCAAGGACCCTAGCCAGGAGAAGATAGCTCTCACACTTGGGGGTCATTTTCCTTCTTTTTTTTTTTTTAGCTTGAAAATATTTTAATAAGAAAGGCACAGTGACAGATGTTCTGGTGTGATGTATCATGTTTTACATCAGGTTTTGACAAATTCTCAGTCTGAATATTGGCTCTATCTTTTGGGACTTCTCCATAGCACATCCTGTGTCAACCAGCTCTATTTAATGTTTGTGGCCAAGAGGTTGATCTTCTTTATGGATCATTATGAGTTAACTGTAATTTCCATCACAGCTTATTAATGGCATGTGGGTTCTATAAAATAGTGAATGCAGGCAGACGTGGTAGCACACTCTTGTAATCTCAGCACTTGGGAGCCTGAGGTAGGAGGATCAATTCTAGTTCAAGGCCAGCCTGGGCTGCATAGTAATTTCAAAACTATCCTGGCCTCTACTATGAGACCATATCTCAAAACACTGAAGCAAAAAAAGATTGAATCTTGACTGCATATATCTCAGAGTAACCATATTGGGCCTTGGATACCCTTTGGCATGGTAGCCATGGCATGGGTTTGTCCCTGAGGGTTCAGATACAGTTCCATGGGGATTGAAGTTGCAGGCATTAGATAATATTTGAAATTATTTGTCATGTAACCATCTTATTTGAGCCGAGTGTGGTGGCGCATGCCTTTAATCCTAGCACTTGGGAGGCAGAGGCAGGCAGATCTCTGTGAGTTCAAGGCCAGCCCGGTCTACTTAGTGAGTTCCAGGACAGCCAAAGCTACAGGGAGACCCTGTCTCAAAAAGACCAAAATAAATCTTATTTGAAATACACACAAACTTGTTTACTTCGTGATGGGCTAAATTCAAGTCTGGCTATAAATGGAAGCACGTGTCATATATTATTTGTTTTTTTTTTATTAATTTTTTATTTATTTCTGTATGTGTATGAATGTACTGTCTGCATGCAGGTCTGTGCACCCATGTCGTGCAATGCTGCGGAGGTCAGAAGAGGGTGTCAGATTCCCCTGGAACTGGAGTTCTCCTGGAATTGGAGTTTCAGACGGCTCTTCGGCCGCCATGTGGGTGCTGGGGATCGAACCCGGTTCCTCTGCAAGAGTGTCGGCGCTCCTAACCACTAGGCCATCTCTCTAGCCCGTCATATACTATTTGTAATGGGAAGTGATGTGGAGAAGCAAAGGTCCATCATGTTCCCCTAAAAGCACTTTTATAGAGCTCCATTACTATCTATTTTAGCAATAGCCCTCCAGTTTAAAATCACTATAATAGAAGGGAAAATACTATTATCTACCAGTTCTTATGAAAAAGTTATCTCATTAAAATGTTGAGATTTGATTTTCTACTTCTGGAAAGATGGGGAAGATGTACTTTTTCTTATTCATCACACTGTGTATAACTAAAAACTCTGAAAATTGCCAATAAAATAACAATAATCTGAAAAGTAGAGAGACAAAAATTGGTCAGGGGTCTCAGTCCCCAAAGATTGCCTTGTTTTGTTTATTTGTAGTACCGAGGAACAAATCCAGGACTTCATAAATTTTGGGTTTTGCCACATACATTCCAGACTCATAGCTGAAGAAACCAAGTCACTCAAAAATGACAGTAGGTCCCTGGGGCATAGTGGTCCATATCTGTAATCCTAACACTGAGGATACTAGAACAGCACAGCCTACAGTATACAGTGAGATCCTATCTAAAATAATGCCATTAACTGTGGTCAATTAAAACAAATAAATCCCCCAAAAACAAAAACAAGAAAAAAACCTGTTGTGTCTAAATAAAGGCCCAGACAAAGGGCAGCCTCACAAAAAGAAAACATTTACTCAGTAAGCACTCTCTTTCACCCAACCACCACAGACAACTGTGGTCCCTTACTCACTCAACCAGTATAACCATTTGGGGAGCCTTGATTCCCTTCTTGTAAAGAGGGACTCCAACCCCACTGCATGGGAAATGTAATATCTGAGGATGCTTAGTGGACAGTTTGGACTTTAACTACTACCCACTGATAACAAGGTTGCTTCCTCCATTGTGGTCTAATGGCATAGAGAAGTTTTCTGTGGAAACTTAGCTGGCACTGGAACACTTGTTCCGCCTCAGCAGTAATAAGGAATACTCATCCAGATGCCAATGGAAGCTGAACCGGAAACCTGCAATTCTACTCTTCTTGTGAGTAACAAAGTAGTGTCTTCTGCTGGAGCAGTGCCAGAGAAAGCTATTTAAATAAGTTTCAAATAATATAATACCTAAGTTGTTTGGAGTTTAACTGAAAATCACTTGTCTCACCAAAAGCAAGGAAGATCTCAAAGTGAATGGAGATAAAAGAATTCTTGTGGGGCGGGGATATAGTTCAGTGGACTGCTTACTTAGCACGCACAAGCCCATTTATTTGATCCCCACTACTCCAAAGAGAGAGATGGGGATAAAGATGGAAGGAGGGAAGAAGGAGAATTGGTAGATGTTAAAACTGACATGACATATCTATAATTCTAGTACTTTGGAGGCTCATGCAGGAGGACCAATAACCTAGAGATTTAGGCCAGCTGGGGCTACAGACTAAGACCTTGTTTCAAAAATAAAAATTAAACTGGGATATAATTTTAGAATTATGTTCAAAATATTTAAAAGAATCCATCATAACATGTACACATGAAGCTTTATTAAAAATTGCAAAACAGGCTTGAAACAGTTTAAAAAATTAGAGAGCAAGGGGCTGGAGAGATGGCCTAGCGGTTAAGAGCGCCGACCGCTCTTACAGAGGACCCGGGTTCGATCCCCACCACCCACATGGCTGCCGAGAACCATCTGAAACTCCAATTCCAGGACAACTCCAGTTCCAGGGGAATCTGACACCCTCTTCTGACCTCTGCGGCATTGCACGACACGGGTGCACAAACCTGCATGCAGACAGTACATTCATACACATACAAAAATAAATAAATAAAAAAAAATTTAAAAATTAGAGAGCAAGAGAAACAAAATAGAAAAGTTTGAGAAAAGAAATGATAAGAATAAAGAGATTAAGCTTTTAAAACTGTAAGATAACCCGGATGTGATGGTGTATGCCTTTAATCCCAGCACTTGGTAAGCAGAGGCAGGTAGATCTCTGTGAGTTCAAGTCGACCCTGGCCTACATAGTGAGTTCCAGGACAGCTAGAGGTACAGGGAGACCCTGTCTCAAAAAGACCAAAACAACAACGACAACAACAACAACAAACTGTAAGATAATATAACCAAAATGAACTTATTTGCTGGATTTATAACAGAATAAAGAGGACAGAGAAAAGAATTTGAGAACTTGAAAACAAAGCAATAGAAATTACCTAGCGTGGATGAGAGAGTATCAAGAAGCTGAGTAGGTCCCAAATAAGAGAAATCGTCCAAGCTAGGCATGGCGGCTCATTCCTGGACTCCCAGCACTCAGGAAGGAGGATTGCTACAAGTTCAAGGCCAGCCTGGGTAGCCGTGTGAGATGCTGTCCTAAAAAGAAAAAAAAAAAAAGCCAGAGCGAGTAGACATCTATAGTGAAACAGTATTTATTGCACATGCAGAGTCACAACAGTGGGACCTCATTAGATCATGCCATCCAATGTCTCAGTATGGATGGAGGAAGGGCTGACAAAGTTTCGGCCCTAGCTGAGGAGTCACAACATTGGGACCTTCATAAGATCATGCTATCCAACGTCTCAGCATGGATGGAGGAAGGGCTGACAAAATTTCACCACTAGCTGAGGAGCTGTTGACAGTTGATGGCTGCTAGGGGAGGGAAAGTCGGGGTTTTTAAATTTTTATTTATTTATTTATTTATTTTTAATTTTAGGGATGCGTCCTCTGAGAACCTAGCCATGTTCCAGTATATGGTCCTGTGCACATAGTAATGCACATACAGTTAGCATGAAATGAACTCAGGAGTTTTTTTTTTTTAGGAGCACATGGAATTGAGAGGAAATAGGGACTGGATTTGATAAAAACACGTGCATTTATGAAATTCTCAATAAAAAAAAGATTGACATGAAGTTGGGAGGGGGAGATGTTGGGTAACAGTCCAGTGGGTGTTGAAAAGGGAGAATGGAGGGGGTATGATCAAAATAAATTGTGTATATGTATGAAATTCTCAAAGAGTAAAAACTATATAAAAAAAAGTATTCAAAAAAACAAAAAACCTGGCTAGGTGCTGTAGCCAATGCTTTTAATCCCAGTACTCAGGTGGCAGGGCAGGTGGATCTCTGTGAGACTCAGGCAGTCTGGTCTACATAGGGAGTTCCAGGCAGTTGGGGCTAAAGGGAGACCTGTCTCAAAAAAACAAACAACAAAAATGATAAATCATAGTCAAACTTCTGAAGAAGTCAAGAAAAATAGATAAAGGAAATATTGAAAGCAGTAAGAGAAATATTAGCACTTTGTACCATCCAGGGGTTTTCTTACAGGAAAAATGAGATCTAGTGGATGTTTCTTCTTAGCAAATCTGGAGGTCTGAATGAAGTGCTTTTTATTTTAATTTATTTTTCAAGTCTAAAAAAAATCTGTCAACTCAGTAAAAATGTTTCAGGAATGCAGATGTTTATAGATAAAAGAAAATGAAGAGAATATTTGTCAGTACCCACTTATCTTAAAGGAACGACCAAACAACTCTCTAAGTAGAAAGGAAGCAAACATAGGAGTCACCTCAAGTATCAGTAAGAAAGAACATAGTAAGCAAACATCCTCCTACAACCAGTAAGTGAATTTAACAGTGTCACAGGATACAAGATAAATATAGAAAAATCAGCTGTGTTTATACACACTGTCAACACTTAGAAACTGAAATTTAAAGCATAATACTATTTATATCAGCACCAGAACAATGAAATACACACTTGGGTATGTCAGCAACAAAATATAAATGATTGAATGTTGAGGGGCTGGAGAGATGGCCTAGCGGTTAAGAGCACCGACCGCTCTTACAGAGGACCTGGGTTCGATCCCCAGCACCCACATAGCGGCTGAGAACCGTCTGAAACTCCAATTCCAGGAGAACTCCAGTTCCAGGGGAGTCCAACACCCTCTTCTGACCTCCGCAGCATTGCACGACATGGATGCACAAACTTGCATGCAGACAGTACATTCATACACATACAGAAATAAATAAAATTAATAAAAAAATTTAAAAAAAGATATTTATAAAAAAATGGTTGAATGTTGAAAAGTATCAAAGGTCCAGGAAAGAAATCAAGATATACATTAATGGCTTCATACTGTGCTTATATGTTTGGATAATTCAGTGTAGTAAAGGTAACTTTCCCCAAAGTTGATGTGTGAATCAGCATACAATATATAAAATTTATATAAACAAACTAGAGTAGTTTAAATTGTTTTAAAGAATGAATTGGGAGGAATCAGTCCATAATTTCAAGGCATGTTACGTAGAATAGTAATCAAGACTGTGACAGGACTACAGGAGTACACACACACGGAGAGAGAGAGAGAGAGAGAGAGAGAGAGAGAGAGAGAGAGAGAGAGAGAATATGAATGATCTCAGTGGACTAGAACAGAAATCCCAGAAATTGACCCACAGAAATTATCAAAATTTTTTTAATGAAGACACAAAGGAAGATACCCTTTGAAGCAAATGCTACTTGAGTAATTCATTGCAAAAATAAAACATACATGCATATGTATATTTTACATAACATTCATATATGAAACTTCATCTAAGTCTCACATCTTATGAAAATAATTGTCATGAACTTGAAAACATAAAACTCAGCGAGGAAAACAGATTTGGGGCCAGGAAGAATTTTTCTTTGACTTGACACAAAAAAGGACAAACATAATAGGTAAAGTTAATCAGAATTTAGCAAAATTTGCTCTGTAAGACCCTTTTAAAAAATTTTTTATGTGTATGAGTGTACTGTCTGTATGTAGGTTGGTGCACCCGTGTCATGCAGTGCTGTGGAGGTCAGAAGAGGGCGTTGGATTCCCCTGGAACTGGAGTTAAAGATGGTTCTTAGCCACCATGTGGGTGCTGGGAATTGAACCCCGGTCCTCTGCAAGAGCAGTTGGCACTCTTAGCCGCTGAGCCATCTCTCCGGCCCCTCTGTAAGATCCTTTTAAGAGGATAAAAAGACAAGCTACAGAGCAGGAGGGAATATCTTAGAAGCCTGATGAACACTAATATCTAGAATGTATAAACAATATTCAGAGGGGCTGGAGAGATGGGTCAGCAGTCAAGAGCACTGACTGATCTTGCAGAGGACCCAGGTTCAATTCCCATCGCCCACATGGCAGCCAACAACTGCCAGTGACTCAGGTTCCAGGGGTTCTGAAGCCTTCTTTCCTCTGCAGGCACTGCATGACATGGGTGCACTTACACACATGCAGGCAATACACTCGTACAAATAAAAAATAAAATAAGTAAAATATTTAAAAAAGAATATACAAAACCCAACAGTGACAAAAACGAAACTGTTTAAAAATTAGACAAAAGACATGAAGCCTGTCACCAAAGAAGCCATTCAGATGGCAGAGAAGCTTATGAAGCATTCAACATCATTAGATAATGATGGGGAAGAGATCTATAAATAAAACCATGGTGAAATACCACTACATACCTATTAGAAGTATTAGAAATAAAAAAAAAAAAAAGAAACATTGGCAACACCAAAGACTAGGCAGGATTAAATGAACCAGAATCACTCATACAAAATGGTAGTCATTCCAGAAAACAATTTGGCACTTTCTTTGAAAACTGAACACACAGCTACCATGTGGTCCAACAGATGCACTCCTGGGCATTTGTCCCAGAGAAATAAAATTTTACGTTCATATAAAAATATATACAAATGTTTATGTCAGCTTTATTTGTAATAGCTGAAAATTGTAAGCAACCCCAATCTTCAGTAAGTGTGAAAGCATGGTACATCCATACCATGGAATATTACTTAGTAATTAAAGGAAAGAAATGTTGATAGACTCAGCAACTTAGATGAATCTTAAGAGAATTACAGTGCTTAAAAAATTTGAATACCATATGATTCTGTTTATATAATATACTTAAAATAAGAACAGTACAGACATGAAGTCCAATTAATAGTTTCCAGGAGTGAAGAAGGTAGATGGGGACAGGGAGAGAGGTGGGTTGGCTATCAAAGGGCAGCAGGAAGGATATCTGATGGTGGATTCATTCTTACTTGTTCCAGTTTCAGTACCCTGGTCCTGATACCTCACTGTGCTTGTTGTAAGATGGTATCGTTGACGTAATTAGATGAGTGGTGCATGAAGTCTCTCATTTCTCCCAACTGCATGTGAATGTATGATTACTTCAAAAGATTAAATTTTTTTTTGGTCTTTTTGATGAGAACTTGCCCAGCACAGGGCGATTATTTTTTTTCCATTTTTTATTATTACCATATTAAACTTTTTCCATAGGTCACACATCATTTCTCGATCGAATCTAGAGTCACTTCCCCTTCCATGCCCCCCATCCCACCCAAGTCCCTGCACTCTGCCATACACGTCCTGCATCTCCAAGTCTCTCCAGAAGTTTTTTTTTCAGTTCTTTTGTTGTTGTTCTCTCCAACTTGTACTGCTACATTATATATACATATATATACATAGTTATATATATACATAAATACATAAACATACATACATACACACATGCACATATCACTTGAATTGGAGGATTTTTTTCCTAAAAGATGTCATGTTTTCCTTAAGGAAGTGCTCAAAGGTTCCTTCTTGGCAACCCCGAACAACCATCATGACACGGGTAAAGGGGCAGTCGGTAGAGGAAGCAAAACCCTGTGTACCACATCTCGGCCCTGTGCTCCTGCAGCTGTGCAGGACTAGCTTTCCCCTTCTGCAGTTCAGCCTTCCTGTTTCCTCTCTGTAAAGTAGAAATGACAGAACCCTCTCTCAGGAGCTACTGTAAGGACTAGGTAAGATGGCAAAGATAAAAACTACTTTGTTACTTAGTAGGAACTGAATAAATATTAGTAATTGATATTATTATATATGTCACTGGAATCCTATTAATCATATACAGGGCCAAATTAAGCGTGTGTGTGTGTGTGTGTGTGTGTG
>VZQC01001442.1:6623165-6635076 GCA_009823505.1 Rhizomys pruinosus
ACAGCTGGGGCTACAGGAAGACCCTGTCTCGAAAAGAGAAAAAAAAAGAAAAAAAAAAAAAAAGAAAGTGATAATTACTTAAAATTGTCTTGTTTGATTTATCCCACAGATTATAAAGTTTAGAGTTTAGGTACCTTTTATCTTGAGTTCCAGCCCTATAACTGACTAGCTGCTTAATAAATGATATGATCTTGTGCCTGGTATCGTCATCTGCATAATGGGTATTATAGCAGAAGTTGAGTGCACTCAGTAAGGCAATATATGTGGGAAATACATGCAGATGCTCATTTACTGTATAATGTCATTCTACAGAAACCTCTATCTGTAAAAGCAAACACAACAGGAGTGAATTGTATTTGCTGAAACATGATATGAGCATAGAATTCAATCAAAGAGACAGAGAAAATTACAGTATAAGTTAGACTTAGCAAGTGTTAACATGTAGACCTTTAGAAAAGGTGACATAGAAGGAAGCAGCAGGTAGAGCAGGGCAGTCTAGCAGTTAAGACTTAAGGGTCTTGAGCCAGGCATGGTGGCACACACCTGTAGTCCCAGTGCTGAGGAGGCAGAGGCAGGTGTATCTCTGTTAGTTCAAGGCCAGCCTGGTCTACAGAGTGAGTTCCAGGCCAGCTGAGGCTATAGGGAGACCCTGTTTCTAAATAAATAAATAAATAAATAAATAAATAAATAAATAAATAAATAAATAAATAAATGTGCTGGGGAGGCAGAGGCAGGTGGATCTTTGTTAGTTCAAGGCCAGCCTGGTCTACAGAGTTCCAGGACAGCTGAGGCTATAGGGAGACCCTGTTTCAAAATAAATAAACAAACAGCCTGGTCTGCAGAGTGAGTTCCAGGACAGCTGAGGCTATATGAAGACCCTGTTTCAAAATAAATAAATAAATAAATAAATAAATAAACAAACAAACAAATTCCCTGTTTCTAAATAAACAGATTTAGATAGAGATATGTTGATATCAGGATCATGCATGGTAAAGGCAGTCAGCTTAATTTAAATACCTGTTCCTCTGTTGCTAGTGATATATGGCTTGGAGCAAGTTACCTTACCATTTTCTGCATCAGTTTTCAGATTTTCATAGTGGTGCCTGGGAGGCTTGACATAATTCATGTAAAACAGCATAATGACTAGTGTAGAGCAGTCTCTTGCTAACTTTCACCATGTTGGGAGTTTGGGGGTGTCTGCTTTTACCTTATCAAGAATATTGGGGAGTGGAGGGGTGAGATATATGAAATATATCTATCCCTATTTCACTATCTCACCCCTCCACTCCCCCATATTCTCCCGCATATGCCCCACTCCAACCTTCCATGTTCTGTTTTGTTTTGTTTTCTAATTCAGTAAGTCCATTTAAAGATGTTCATTAGTACATGAGTGTGGTATCATCCACTGAAGCATAGGAAACCTACCAGTGGCCACGCCTTCAATGATGATTCTCCTCTGCCAATAGCTCCCCAGTAAGGGATTGGTGTCTGGCGATCATCTACCCCATTTATGCTGAGATTTTGGCTGCCTTGATCTTGTATAGGTCTTACGCAGGTAACAAGCTGTTATGAGTTCATGAGTGCAACAGCCATGCCATGTCCAGAAAACAGCATTTCCCAGCAGTTTTCCCCATCCTCCAGGTCTCACCTTCTTTCTGCCTTCTTTTCCATAGTGTTTCCTGAGTTGTGGGGCGGGGGGGGGGGGGGCTGCTAAAATACATGTTCCAGTTAGGGTTGAGCACTCAGTCTCTTTTTCTCAGCACTTTTAGTTATATGTCTCTCCATCAACTATTGTCTACTGTAAGTCGAAGCTCCTCTAACGAAGAAAGTATTCCATGTCTATGAATGTAAGCATAAATATTCAGAAGGCAATTGGACAGCATGATCATTTAGCAAAATAATAAGAATAGATTCTATTCTAGGGCCTGTGACCTTCCCAGCCATGAGAATTTAACTAGAACTTCAATATCAGGCCCTTAGTTCTCTCCTGTGGAGCAGACCTTGAATTCAATCAGAAAGTGGTTAGTTACCCATTAACAGTTGTGCTAATGTTGCACTAGTAGGCACACCTTGCCTGGCAAGTTGGTATTACAGCATGAAGGGTTCATGCAGGGTTCATGCAGCACTGGGTAAGACCATTGATACTTTGTCTCCTAGCAGCCTGCCTAGTGTCTTCCAGCATTGTGAAAGCTTGTCTGGAAAGATGAAGCTTACTGGTCAGTTTGAAATTGATTTTTCTATGTCTTGAAGCCAAAGTGTGTGTTATCTTCAGCAGGACGGTGTTATCGTATAGCTATGGTAGTTAACAAAGGGCAATGACAATAGTCTGTTGTTCCAGAGACCTCTAGGATCCAGGTAACCAATAACTCATGGGTGATATCCCATACCTTTTACTGCGATTCTCTTTTTTTTTTTTTTTAAATAACCAGTGTCTTTTGGGACCAATGTTTTCTACCCATCCAGAGTAATTCCATTCAAACTTTTTTTCCTTCTTTCCCTTCCTTCTTTCCTTCCTCTCTCTCTTCTTTCTTTCTTTCTTTCTTTCTCTCTCTCTCTCTTTCTTTCCCTTCCTTCCTTCCTTCCTTCCTTTCTTTCTTTCTTTTCCTTCCTTCCTTCCTTTTCTTTTTCTTTCCTTTCTTTTCTTTCTTTTCTTTCCTTTCTTTCCTTTCTTTCCTTTCTTTCCTTTCTTTCTTTCTTTCTTTCTTTCTTTCTTTCTTTTCCTTCCTTCCTTCCTTCCTTTTCTTTCTTTTCTTTCTTTTCTTTCCTTTCTTTCCTTTCTTTCCTTTCTTTCTTTCTTTCTTTCTTTCTTTCTCTCTCTCTCTCTCTCTTTCTTTCTCTTTCTTTCTTTCTTTCTTTCTTTCTTTCTTTCTTTCTCTCTCTCTCTCTTTCTTTCTCTTTCTTTCTTTCTTTCTTTCTTTCTTTGTCTATCTGTCTGTCTATCTGTCTGTCTGTCTGAGACAGAGTCTCTCTGTAGCCCCAGCTGGCCTTGAAATCACAGAAACCCTCCTGCTTCTGCCTCCCAAGTACTGGGATTAAAGACATTCACTACCACCCCTGGCTTCAAACTCTTTCTTTAAAGTTGTTAATGTTGGGACTGGAGATATGGCTCAGCTGTTCAGAGCACTTGCTGCTCTTGCAGAGGACCTGGGTTCCATTCCCAGCACCCATATGGCACCTAACAACTGACCATAACTCCAGTTCCAAGGGAATTTAATGCCCTCTTCTAAGCTTTGTGAGCATTGTATGGGTGTACTTACATACATGCAGTCAATACACATAAAATAATAAATAAAAATATTTTAAGTTGTTAAGGCTGACACAGGGATAGTTTTTGAAGCCTGTGTTCATAGTCGTGTGATTTCTCCCTCATTAGTAAATCTAGAAAGCTATGAAGAAGCTCTGGCAATTTTGCTTTTTATAGTATATTTCTCACTCAATACCTAGTAGTCTCATTGTAGACTTTGCAATGCGGTATAGAAACATTAAAGTGCTCCTTAGACTGTTTAAATTATGTGCTTTTCTAAAGTTCTGTCTCTGAGTGTGCTGCTTCCTTCCTCTGCCCAAGGGCTTTCTCCATACAGAAGCTGCCTGCTCACTTAGGATTCTAAGCCACTGGAATTATGTTGCCAAAGTCAGTGTCTCTCAGTTAAAATAAGTTGTGATTTCACCTCCCTTCCAGGGACAGCACTGCTTCGTCCTCCCTGGAACATCCTCTCCACTGTGTATGTCCATCAGAGATTACCCCAGTGGGGTAATCACATCAGAGTTTCATTCTGGAGTCCCAAAGTAGGAAATGGAAATATAATACAAATAAAAATCAGGTTAAGCTCTGCAGTCAGCTCATTGTTAGGATGCTGTGAGTTCCTGTGTAGCTACAGTGTGTTCTAGGTTCAGTGTGGGGCTTTCTGGTTTCCTGGGCTGATCTATGAGCATAACTCCCTTTTATATCATAGTTTCTATGTGGAAAATACCTTCAGTTTTTCAAATAGAAGCACACATGTACTTTTCAAACAAGCCTGTTCATAATAGCTTGTAAGAGCACTTGTCAGAAGGAATTTGTATTCAAAATAAAGTAGTTTGTCTGAGGTAAGGAGGATGCATTTCACCAAATCATAGACCTCGTAGAAAATTACGATAAATGTCCTAGTATTGATTTATATTGAATGAAGCTTTGGGTAAACACATTATAGAGGCTTATATTTCTTGGGGACTAGACTGTTGAACCTAACAGCATCTATCAGTAGTAATGTTTCCATGATGATGATGTTCTGTATTTTAACTAACAGGTTTTCAGGAGGCCTGATATAAGGGTAAGGATACTTGGCTTTTGGCAGATGGCCTCCTACGTGTGCGTGTCTGTGCTTTATGGAACACTCAGTTTGTTTAGTGTCCTTTACCTTCTCACTGGTTTTATGAGTCACTCTGATCAAGTTGCTCTGCTGTGTCTGTCATAGCTTAAGTGTTCACTAGAAATGCTTTATTTGTTACAGTGTTTTTTATGTGCAGTAAAAGCCTGAGTGTGTAAGGGTAGGATGGGAAAATTGTTGCCAGTGTGCCATACTGCCATCCCTCATACCACATGGATTCTCAGCCAATGGATGTTCATAGCAGGGGCTGTAAGTCCAGGCCTACATAGGCCTTTACAAACTTTGGTTATTGTGGGGCTTCTGCTAAAGAATTTTGCAACCACAAAATGTGCTAATTTGTTGTTTATCTAATCCATGTAAGATTTTGAGCCATGATTGTCTCTCCATGTTCAATCCAGAAAGTGTTTAAATGCTAATCTTGAAGCAAAATTTAGAAAAATCATTGTTAGTGTTTTTAAAATATAAATTCAGTAGAATATAGCATATATATTCTTCATGATTTTCCTTCCCTCTATTTCAGAATATTCATAAAGCAAGACAAAGAGTGGTAATTTGCATGTGTTTAACTCTTAGTATCAAAGATGGAAAAATTAACCTTTTCCATTAAATGGAAACAGTGTGGATTTTCATAGTATAAGTTAATAACTTCAATTGAAAACTTATAATATTATGGAATCCAGTAAAGTAATAGAAAATAATCAGGTTAAGTACAATTCTTATTATACTAGTTGGTTTACCATTTCGATCTTGTTTTCACTGTTTTCTTTTGCTTATGGGAATCCTCGTAGTGATTCACCTTGTTAAATATTACTGTTTGGCTTTACACTTGCATGGACTTTGAAATGCTGTATGATTTTGTTTTGTATAGTCATTAATTTTTCTGTTTTAACATTTTAACCATAGAATAATTCTGTTTTCTTTGTATTTAAAAATAGAAATTTCAAAAACTGGATGCATTTAAAAATGATAATGCCACACCAGGCATGGTGGCACACACCTTTAATATTTTCAGTCTCAGAGACCTAATCCCACCACTAGGAGGCAGAGACAGGCGCACGCCTTTAATCCTAGCATTTGGGAGGCAGAGGCAGGCGGATCTTTGTGAGTTCAAGGCCAGCCTGGTCTACAGAGCGAGTTCCAGGATAGCTGGGGCTACAGGGAGACCCTTTCTCAAAGACACCAAAAAAAAAAATTTTAAATATATATCTATATAATGCCTTAATGGGTAGCTATATCAATTGTAAGCTGAATTTAATCTGAGCATAAAACTGTGTTCAATAGTTTTTTTTTTAATTTATTGACAAAAAATGTGAAATAGTAAATTATTCAAAGCTTTGCAACTTCTCTGGTACCTTTAAAATTATAGTCATTGGAACCAAAGTTTCATAAATTAAAAATATTAAATTTTAATATTTTCAATATCAGATACCTAATACCATTTTTAAAAGGGGTGATAACCTTGTTGTCTGAAGTATTCATATTCTTTATACTACCAGCTGAAATAAAAGCCCAATTTTTTTTAAAGCCCAATTTTTTAAAATTTCAAAAAACAATTGGCTCTGTGAAGAAATTAAGAATAGCATACCTTGAGCCTGGTATGGTTAAGCATGCCTTTAATTCCAGCTTTCAGAAGGCAATGGCAGGTAGATCTCTGTGAGTTCAAGGTTAACCTGGTCTCCATAGTGAGTTCCAGGACAGCCAGTGCTATAGCGTGAGCCCCTGTCTAAAAACAAAACAAAACAAAACAAAACAAGAATAGTATACCTTTATAGAGATTGGAAAAAAAACAACATGTATGATCTTTCAGTTGTTTCTTTGAAGCATCTTGTTGCTACTGCAATTAGAAATATATAATGTGATGTTGATTGTAAGTCACATTATTTAGTTAGCAATCAGCAATAAGAAACATGCATATATGTATATATGAAATCTCTATAGCATGTTTTATGTGCATGTGTGCATTGTAATTTACCCCTGGGCAATATGATAATTCTTTAGAGTATGTAGGTACTTACTCTGATTAAATACCTGTGTATGAACTGCATTTGTATTTTGGCTTGACTTGGTCTTTACCTGGTTTCTGTGATATGCTTTGTTTTCTATAGCACATAATGTGCCTGTTACTTTCTTTTCTATTTGCTATGGTGTTGCTTAAGTTTTATGAAGACAGTGCATCATTTGAAATCCATGATGTTTGTTTGCTTTTCATTTTTCTATCCCAACACAAATGCAGAAAACCTTTTAGGCTGAGAATGCTATAGATGGTCTACACGTAATTTCCTTAATGCCAAAGGGGCAAGTGTTAGGATTTGCAAAGCCATGAAAGGTGTGTCGACTTTTACTTGCTTACTGTCTCTTTAAAAAAAGAAATTCTGTCCTTTCACCTGTCTGTTTGCACGTGTTTCTTTTTCTCCTCCCTGCCTTTTCTTGTCCATGCACCTGGTGCTGTGCAGGAGATAGAGGAAGAACACAATGGCTACCCTTCTGAAGCTGAAGCTGATCAGGTGGCAAGTTCTACATGTTCATCTGTTTTTAGCTACAGATCGTGTATCTAGAAGCCATTTCATACTAGATTTCTAGGCAATAAGCAAAGATTTTAGTTGCTTTTACCACTATAATAGTGCTCTTCTATCTATATTTGGTAGATTCCATTATGACATTATTTGCAAAAATTGGTTTATCCAACATTTTTTAAACTATAAATTCAACCATGTTTCTCAGTTTCTTGAGATAGAGTTATTAATGACTTAGTGACCCATGGTAGGATTATGAAGTGTCTTTATAAGGATCTAGAGGAGACAAACACATTCCATGGTTGTGAACATTGCTTTATTAAAAGTTGCATGATCCATGCCTAGCACAATACCTGGTACCTTGTGTTTGTGGAATGAATACACATTATTTTATCTTGACTAATCAGAAAGCAGAATCCTGTTCTTGAGTGATATTCTTTGCTGAGTACTTAAGGTGCTCTCTAGAGTCATAAAGCAGTAGTACTTTCCCTGATGCTGATATAGAAATTTAATGAGAATATGCCTAGCAAACCCCAGGTGCTTAGCCTTGCCTTTGTCCTCCATCACCCGTCCAGTGCCACTCTACTTTAGTTTCCCCACAAGTACCTTCAAAAGTTCAATTTGAAAACTACTGCTTTTGCCATGCAGCTATCATATAAGCTGTTTTCCTGGAAGCTTAGTAGAGAGGCCGGGGTCATCTGGGCGAGCTGGAGCCCTGAGCAACAAGGAAGTTTCTCAATTGAGGTTCCCTCTTCCCAGATGACTGTAGTTTGTGTCAAGTTGACAAAAACTAACCAGTACAGTATGTGTCCACATCATCTAGGACCATTTGTGAGGGCCAAAGCAACAAGGTTGAGATGAGCTCATCAGAAAAATGGCTCAGCTGGGAAACATTGTGTGCATGGGCATCAAGAGCAATGGGTGTGTTTATGAGGTCAAATTTATTCCATCCTTTGATTGTGCAATACATGGGTTGGATAAATCAAGGGTCAAATTATGTCCTGTGCAACCTGGTAGTTGCAGTAAAAGCTTAATATAGCACAAATGTAAGTCCCATCTCCTTCATACAGGGAATCTACTCTACTCACCAAAAAAAGCTTCTTTTCTTTCTTTCCTTCCTATGATAAAGCTAATGGTATTCTTTTCTTCTATGGAGAAATGTTAAGCAGTGGGGCCATTTTATTCTAATAGTTCCTTCATCATTTATAACACGTCTGAGATTTTATCACTAGTGAAGGTTTTGTCTTACTCTGTTTCACCAATACATTTATGCAATATTAAAATGCACAGATGTTTCCAGGCACATTTGACCATGAGTATGGAAAAAAAGTTGATCCTCAGCATTTCCTTTGAGAGCATTGTGCATTCTTAAAGTGGTTACAGTCACCTATAGTGTTTTATTGACGAGTCCTGAGTTGAGCACTTTAAAATGTTTGGTGTGGCTTGCTGTAAAACAAAACAGGAATGTATCTTATCTTCTCCAGTCCCCTTCAGATTCTGGTGATTAGTGCAGCTTGTTCTTATAGATTCCAGGATAATTTATTCTCAGTTATTTAAAAATATGAATTAAGGAATCTCAGTCTGTATAGTATACAATATTTGGACATTAACATTTAACAATGTAACATTCGAAGTAATTTATAGCTCTTCCATTGATTAAACTAGCTTTCTTCCTTAGTAATTATATTATAAAATTCATCACTAGTTAAGCAAGGCCTTCAAATTAAGGCTTTTGTTAAGATCATTGGTATTTCCCTGTTTGTTAAACCAAATGTTTAAAGGTACACAGATTGATTTATGCTTTATTGCATAAAAGATATATTGACGAGTAGAAAAAGGAGCCTACAAATGGAGTGGAAGTTGGCACTCACTGGTAGAGCACTTGTCTTGTATGCTTGAGGCCCCCTGGGTTAATAGTCAGTGACAAAGAAAAAATATAATGGAAATGACTGTAAAATCAGACGTGAAGTAGAAAAAGAAAGTCAAGTTTGTATGAAAGGCTTAAAAGTCCAGTTGAACTGGGGGTGTGAGTCAGTGGCAGAATCCCTGCTGAGTGTGCACAGTGCTCTAGCTTTCATTGATCCCAGCACTGCAAACCAAAACTGAACAGATGATTTTGTATGTCCCACTTAGTGGGTTAATTGCTTTAAACTTTTGGTTGAAAAATGTCTTAACCAATCTGTACTAAAAATTGAAGTTGAATAAATTGTCTGTAATGAGTTCTAATCTAGACATGATTTTAATCAGGCACTTTTCAACGAGGAGAGGGTTGATTGCGTCATGTTTGTTGTCCTCTGTGTCCTCTGGATAGAACAGGCATACATACCCCTGATCAACATTTATTATTGTCCAGTCTGTTTTCCACTGAACACTAGTGTGCTTTCCAGTGTCAACAGGTATTCCTTGGAAAAGTAGTCCCTGAGTATATAGGTATGAGGCATGTGTTCTCCTCTAGCGCCCTCTTGCTGATTTGATGTGCATTAACACATTAAAGCCTGGCTCACTCAGGAAAAAAAAAAAAGCCTAATTTATTTTGTTTAACCCAGCATTTCCCAGGCTTTTAACACAGCTTGATAATTGCTTGGGGTTTGATCACATTATTCTTATTCATGACACATTGTATTAGACCTGCCAAGGAGAACGTGATTGGTTTCCTTGGTAGCAGTTCACAGGGTGGCAGGACCCTGGAAAAGGCCCCAAGTTTAGGCTCCAGTCCTAGCTTTGTAGTTGAAGAACACCATTTTTGTGCTCTTCCCTGAGTTATCTGGCACTGTACAGTGCAGCTTACAAGAAGCTGGCTTCAGGGTTACAATGTCAGCTCGCTCATGGAGCTATGGGCATCCTTCTCCGAGTAGCATTGTGCCCATGAAGCCTAGTAACTCAGTAGCAATATCTTGGTGATTGTGAAATTAATGTAAAACTGAATTGGCTTTGGAGTTGCATGGGGAACACACCTTGCTCCTCAGTATCCACTGGAATACAGGTTGAGTGTCCTTATCTAGAGTGTTTTGGGACAAAAAATATTTCAAAATTTTTAATTTTTCCCATTTTGGAGTATTTGCCTCACAAAAGAGATATCTCGAGGTGGACCCCAAGTCTAAACATGAAATTTGTGTTTTTGATACCTTCTACACATAGACTGAAGGAGATTTTATATGATAATTTTTAGTTTATGTGTTTTTTGAGTACAACCTATCACATGAGGTCAGGTATGGAATTTTTTACTTATGGCATTATATTGGCCACCAAAAAGTTTCACATTTTGGAGCATTTGATCTTTGGGATTTTCAGATTATGAATGTTCAACCTGTCCTCTTGTCTGCCAGATGACAGCCTGCTCACTCATGGCCTAGAGTAAGTGAACAATGACAGTCCGTTCCCCATGCTCCTCTCTCTCTCTCTCTCTATCTCTCTCTCTCTCTCTCTCTCTGTCTCTCTCTCTTTCTCTCTCTCTCTCTCTCTCTCTCTCACACACACACACACACACACACACACACACACACACATAGCTGAGCTACAGTGCCATTGCCTGTGCTTTTCCTTAGTTATGTCCTGTCCTGAGATCATTCTCTGATTATTTTACTTCAACTTCAAGGTTTCCCAAATGGTTTCATAGGCTGGGTCATGGCTAGAGCTTGCTAAGCACCCTACTTATGGTGTTTTTATTTGTGTTAGTTTCATGCTCAGAAGGGAACCTTCTTTTTCTGGCCTTATTTCCAAATTCTAGAAGCACCTTATAATAGCTGTCTGTGTAGTGATTACAGTATCTATCTGTCCTGTCAAGCCATTTCTGTATTAATGCTTTCTAACTGTGAAATGTAAATATGTCGTAGCAATCTGCTAGAATATGCAGCATGATGTCTTGTGATGCTGAGCTTTGAAATGGTCTTTTAAAAGGCGGGTGGGCATACGTTTTGCACGCTTCTGTAGCTTAATTGAGAGATCCCGAAATACCAGCATTCTTTTCTGATATACAGATGGAAAGTGGGATTTATTCCTGTTTGGTTTCTTGCCAGGCTTTAAGGGATGGAAATAAAGTGGCACAGATGGAAGAAGCTCCGCTTTTTCCAGGAGAATCAATTAAGGCCATTGGTAAGTTTAATGTGTGCACTTGGCATGTAGAAATCTATAAAATGAAGCAGTACTTTGTGAGCATAGGTGCTGCATGTACTGGACATCAGCTGGATGGACTGATTTCATTAGAGGGCATGAGGACTAAGGGATTAGATCTCTTCATTCTTATTAGCATCATCGTGACCTTAAGAGATGGAAGAATACAGAAGATCCAGGTAAGTAACAGTTGAGTATTAGACGGAATTACGCAAAGAAGGGTTCACCTGTTCCTGAGAAACTGAAAGCTGATTAGATGCTCAGTGCAGAGCCAGCCCACTGCTTTGTTGACTGCTTTAAGGAAATGTATGAGAAGATGTCAATAACATACCTTAGTAACAATTTTAAGAACTTGGCAAAGAAATTTTATTGGCTTCTGAGATTCCCTAAGGTATAATTTTAGTGGAAAGGAATGTGCTGCTATCCTAGATCGTAAAGGTGATAGCACGAGCATTTCTATATCCCCCCATGCCAGGCATCTCAGAAGGTAGTTGGTGGGAGAGGTCAGCTGGGTACCACCTTTTCATCTCATCAGTTGGTTAGGTTGTACCGTGTATTTTGCTATGCTTGTTTCTTCTTTCTTCATGGTACTCTCCCAGCATGCATCTCAGTCTCACTACGGTCATCTTGTATTACGAACATTTGAGTGGCTGGGCTGCCCTACCAGAGCCTCTAAGTGGCTGCTGTTGAAATACCCTAGTCCATGACTCTGGTCTGAACATTCTTTATTATCTATTCTTGGTTTTAAAGCTTTTTCCTTAGCTTTTGGGTCTTGATTCTCTCCTGGTGGTCTCTCTGACTCTTCCTTCTCTGGATATTTGTCTAGCTTTGTTCTTTGCTATCTTCCAGATAGTAATCTACACAGATTTAACGTGTCCAATGTGAACACAGTTGATTCACTTAGCTTTTTTTTTTTTTTTT
>VZQC01001442.1:6635374-6662439 GCA_009823505.1 Rhizomys pruinosus
AAAAAAAAAAAAAAAAAAAAAAAAAAAAAAAAAAAAGAAGAAGAAGAAGAGGTTAGAGCTGATCTAGGTGATTGATCCCTTTCCACATCAAACTCCCATTTTTGGTAGAGGAAGTACTGTAAAATCTTGGATTGCAAGCACATAGTTGTCTTAGTGAGCACGCTTCAGGGGACCCGTCTGTGGTACTGGTGCCCTTTGTCTCCTGTGTCTGCCTCCTTTCACTCTGGACATGGAGCTTTGGGAGACACCTTCTAATAGGAGGCTCCCGCCTGGCTCCACTTCTCTACTAGCTGTTGGAATATCTTACAGTCATATGTTAGGAACACCTTCACATCCTTAAGCCATGTAAACAGACTTTAAATTCCTCCAGCAGCTTGCAAAAGGTAAGTAAATTAACCCATACTTTGAAATAAAATATGTTCCTGGAGACAATGTGTTAAAAAAAATAGGTCATAAAATAAAATACTTCTTGTGGAGCATTATTTGAGAATGCGAAGAGTTTTGACACACTGTACACCTGGAGAGCCATTGTCATTCTTAAAGTAATGAACATATCTATCATCCCCAGAAGTTTCCTTATGTCCCTTTGTCATTTCTTGTGTTCACTCCTCACATCTCAAAATTATTTAGACTAGTTTATATTTTCTACTGCTTTCTGGTAATGAAATTATAGTGTATTTTGCCTAACTTCTTTGAATCAATAAGTATTTTGACATTCACCCATACTTACTGTGATCATTTCTATTTTTGTTGTCATTATTTTGTGTGTGCGTGTTTGTGTGCGTGTGTGTGTGTGTGTGTGTGTGTGAGTGTGTGTTGGGGGGTGTCATTTCACTGTACGGATACATTAATCTGTTGGTGGATACTGAGCTGTTTCTACTGCTTTTGTACTAAACTAAAACCCTTATGAAAATTCCTGGGCAAGTCTTTTATATACATGTTCCCCTTTCTCTTGGATAAATGCCTAAGGAATAGAGCAGGTCATTTAATAAGTAAACAGTTAACTTGAGAAACTATTGTACTCAGGCATGGTAGTAGCACAGGCAGCAGGAGGATCACTCTGAGTTTGAGGCCAGCTGGATCTACATAGTGAGTTCCAGGCTACCCAAAGTTACCTAGTGAGATCCTGTGTCAAAAAAGTGTTTCAGTTCTTCCTTTCTGATCTGAGTACCTGTTCTTCCATTATTTCTTGCTTTATCAGTATCAAGAAGAAGGAGTTGAAAGCAGACATTCTTGTTGCTAAATCTTGAAAAAGTTCATATTTACCATCAAGTATGATGTTATCTGTAGGATATTAGTGGATATCCTTTATCATATCACGGAAGTTCTTTCTACTTGTTAATTGAGAGTTTTAATCAGGAATTTGATTTTCTCAAATGTATTTTTGTTATCATTTAATATAATATGATTTTTCTTTAGATATGGTAGACTATATCAATGAATTTTGGGTGTTTAATCAACATTCTCAGGATAAACTCTACTTTTTTGCGAGGGGTCTTTTGGAGACAAAATCTCCCTGTAGCCCCAGCTGGCCTGAAACTTACTATGTAGACAAGGCTAGCCTCCATCTCACAGAGATCGGCCTGTTTCTGTCTCCTGGAATGCTGGGATTAAAGAAATGTGCTGCATACCTAGCTAAACTGTACTTTCTTATTATGTGTTATCTTTTTATGTATTGTTTTGTTTGATTTACTAGAATTTTGTTTAGCAGTGTTGTATCTGTATTTATGACAGGATTGGCCTTTACTTAGTTTTCTTATCTTGTAATGCCTTTGTCTATCTTTAGAATCTGGAACTTTGGCTTCATAGTATGAATTCTTTCTCAGATTTTTTGAGAGAATTTAGTTTTTGGTTAGAAGTTTGGTAATATTTACCAGCAAAAGTATCTGGACTCTGAATTTTCTTCATGGGAAGGCTTTAACTACAAATGCAGTGTCTTCAGTAGCTGTCAGATAATTTATCTTGGCTTTTCATTTCAAATAAGCTTTGGTAGTTTACATCTTTTTAGGAATTTTCCCACTTAAAGAAAGCTGTGAAATCATCATCAAAATGTTATCATATTCCTTTATTTTTCCTTTTATATCTGTACTGTTTATAGTGATATTGCTTTCTTGTGTTTTGTAATTTACTTATTGTCTCTCTTTTTTATCCTTCTGATCAATCTGGCTAGTAAGTTTATCAGTTTTATTCATCTTCTCAAAGAATTAGCTTTTTTTGGTTTCATTATTTTTTTTCAATTTCATTTATTTTCACTCTGATCTGTTTTGCTTCCTGTCCTCTGCTTTCTTTGTGTGTCTTCCTGTCCTCTGCTTTCTTTGTGTGTCTTCCTGTCCTCTGCTTTCTTTGTGTGTTTTGCTTCCTGTCCTCTGCTTTCTTTGTGTGTCTTTCTGTCCTCTGCTTTCTTTGTGTGTCTTCCTGTCCTCTGCTTTCTTTGTGTGTCTTCCTGTCCTCTGCTTTCTTTGTGTGTCTTCCTGTCCTCTGCTTTCTCTGTGTGTTTTGCTTCCTGTCCTCTGCTTTCTTTGTGTGTCTTTCTGTCCTCTGCTTTCTTTGTGTGTCTTCCTGTCCTCTTTCTTTGTGTGTTTTGCTTCCTGTCCTCTGCTTTCTTTGTGTGTCTTCCCTTTTTTCTCTCTTTGCTCAAGTGGGAGATGTGCTCTTCTAGTTTGGGCATTTAGATTTTCCTAAGTGCTACTTTCCACCACCTCATCAGTTATGACTTTGTTTCCATTTTCATCAGATTCAAATGCTTTGCATTTCTTCTTTGACTCTTAGATGTCTTAAGAATATGTTGTTTATCCCAGCCTTCAGGAGGTGGAGACAGTAGAATTAGGAGTTCAGGGTCATTCTCAGCTATATATTGGAGTTTGAGGCCAGCCTGTGCTACACGAGACCCTCTCTAAAAAAAAAAAGGCAAAAAAATCCCAGTACCAATAAAACAAATGTTTTGTTTACTTTCGTGCATGTTATAGATTTCTCAAATTTTCTTCTGTTGATTTCCAAGTTGATTTCTGCTTTCCTGTCACATTTATTCTGTTACCTTCTTCTTTCCACTTATAACCCTTAAGACTTCTTTTCCCCCTCTCATTGTCTCCTTTCCAGTTTATGGCCTATATCCATACTTACACAAATCAAAACACATATATAAAAATTAAAATCTGGGGGCTGGAGAGATAGCCTAGCGGTTAAGAGCACCGACTGCTCTTGCAGAGGACCCGGGTTCAATCCCCAGCACCCACATGGCGGCTGAGAACCATCTGTAACTCCAATTCCAGGAGAACTCCAGATCCAGGGGAATCCGACACCCTCTTCTGACCTCCACGGCATTGCACGACACGGGTGCACAAACCTACATGCAGACAGTACATTCATACACATAGAAAATAAATAAAATTAAAAAATTAAAATTAAAATTAAAATCTGGGATCTGCATATGACACAAAGTGTACAGTGTTTGTGTTTCTGGGTCTGGCTTATTTAATGTAACTTAATAATATCCAGATCCATTCATTTTCCCATAACTATTATGATTTCATCTTTCTTTGTGGCTAAATAAAATTCCATTGTGCATATGTACCATATTTTCTTTGTCTGTTCTTATTTATATATTAAGTGGGTTTCTTTTGAGCCACATACTATTGAGATATTATTTTTGTCCCCAATCTAACACTCTATTCCTTTTAGTTGAGATCATTAACATGTTTTTTTTAACATGTTATATTAATATAATTAAGTTTATATCCACCATCTTCTTATTGTTTTGTTGAATTTAGTTTTTCCTCTCTTTTCTCTCTTTTTGGTTTGAGTACTTTTCTTTTTTTTTTTTAAGAATTTTTTTTTATTTATTTCTTTACGTGTATGAATGTACTGTCTGCATGCAAGTCTGTGCACCCGTGTCGTGCAATGCCGCGGAAGTCAGAAGATGGTGTCGGATTCCCCTGGAACTGGAGTTCTCCTGGAGTTGGAGTTTCAGACGGGTTCTCGGCCGCCATGTGGGTGCTGGGGACCGAACCCGGGTCCTCTGCAAGAGCGGTCGGCGCTCTTAACCGCTAGGCCATCTCTCCAGCCCCCGAGTACTTTTCTTTCTTTCTTTGTTGCAGTCCTGGGGACTGAACTTAGGGTCCCAATATTTGTCGGAGAAGCACTCTATCCTCAACCCTTAATTGAGTATTTCCCAGATTCCATTTTATCTCCTCTCTCTTTATGGTAGCTACAATCTCTTTTTTGTTATTTTATTTGTTGGTTTACATCATTGACATATTACAATTTACCTTCAAGTCATTTTACACTTCTTTTGCTTGAAACAAGGTATTAGTATGGCCGGAACTCACTATGCAAAGCAAGCTGTCCTTGATCATACTGAGATCTATATGCCTCTGCCTCTGGCGTATTGGGATTAAAGCCTGCACCACCATGCTTTGCCTAGTTTCACAGTTTTTTACATGTAGGCTAAGAGCCATACGACTGTATACTTGCATGTGTCTCCCATAGCCTTTAAGTTACTGTTACCATTTGGGTTATATGCTATAAACCCAAAAGTACATTGCTTCTAGTTTTATCTTTTAATGATAGCATACTGATAATTCCTTGGCATTGGACAGCACTTACTGATGCGTTCCCTGCCAGCCTCTCTGGTTTCATGACCCTTCATCCTCACTGCAACCTCTCATGTAGCCATACTAGCTAGCTTCTAACAGCATGTCATCTCTCCTTTCTCTCTTTTTCCCCCACCTACTCTCCTGATTGAAGATGATACTTTTCTAAGCACTGTTACCTATTGTCCTAGTTAGTCTTCTATTGCTCTGATAAACATCATGACCAAATCCAACTTGGAAAGGAAAAGGCTCATTTAGCTTACAGGTTACAGACCATCATTTAGGGAAACCAAGGCAGGAACTAGAGGAAGGAGCCTGGAGATAGAAACTGAAGCAGGGACCATGGAGAAATGCTGCTTACTGGCCTGCTTCTCCTAGCTTGCTCAGTTACCTTTCTTGTTTTTTTTTTTTTTTTTTTTTTTCTCTTTTCGAGACAGGGTCTCCCTGTTAGCCCCACGTGGCCTGGAACCGATTGTAACCAGCTCGGCATTACCTCACCCAAAGATTCCGCATGCTCTCTGCTTCCCAAGTGCTAGGATTAAAGGTTCGTGCCACCGCCCAGCTCAGTTACCTTTCTTGTATAATAGCCCTGGCACACCTGCCTAATGATGGCACTGCCCACAGTGGGCTGGGAAATTCTTCAGTTAAGGTTCCCTTAGATGAGGTTCCCTCTTTTCAAGTGACTCCAGTTTATGTTAAGCTAACAAAAACTAACCAGCACAATTGACCCCTTGTTAATTTCATAAACAAACACATCACTATAAGCCATACCCTTTTCATTTAGCCCCAAGATCTCACGTTACTATCACAATATAAAACACAGTCCAGCTCTTTAAAGTCCTACAATCTAACCCATACCAATGGGTAATTGGGAGGCACATATTAGAATCAATAGGCCTTTAAAATAAAAAGTTAAATATAAATAAAAGAATAGATAGTAAGGGAAGCCATAAAATCTCATAGAAGGGTTGGAGAAGGAGAGAGTATCTAAATATGATTAAAATATATTGTGTGGATCTCTGTGAGTTCAAGGCCAGCCTGGTCTACATAGTGAGTTCCAGGACTGCTGGAGCTATAAGGGGATCCTGCCTTGAAAGACCAATACATATATAAATATATATAATTCCATATAAATAAATATATATATATATATATATATATATAGTGTGTGTGTGTGTGTGTGTGTGTGTGTGAAATTCTGGAATCAATGTTGTTAAAAGTCCCAAGTTCTCTTTAAAAATCCAAAGTCTCTTAACTGGGGGCTCCTGTAAAATCAGAAACAAGTAAAATAATTTCTTATTTCAAATGGGAAGAACCAGGGAAGAAAAAAATCTTAAAAACCAAAGTCCAGCAGTGTAAAACCATATTTTCTAACTTAGTATCCATAATCCAAGACTGGGTAGTTCCACTTCTCTGGCTGTGCCACCTACAACAAACACAGCTTATTTCATACGCTCCAGGCTGGCTCCTCTTCACCCTTGTTGCTGTTCTTAGTGGTTGTCCCACAGTCCTGGCATCTCCAATATTCCTTGGGTCTCCACTGCAACTGAGGCTGCACCTTCACTGATTGGCTCCTGGCCTCTCTGCAGTGTCTCAAACCCTGACACATGGTGCTAAACATCAGCTTCTCTCTATGACCTCTTCAGTCTTGAGGTTTCTACTGCAACTGAGGCTGGACCTTGACCATGGGTCTCTTTTGGCCTCTCACAGTACCAACCTTCAAATTCTCTCCATGATCCTTTCTATCCTGAAGCTTTCATGCCACCCAAACCAGTACCATGTGGAAGATTCTTACACCTTATCAAGCTTGACTGCCAGCTTAAGATGCAGCTTTAGTCTCTGGACCACAGATTCTATGTTCTGACCCTGAGGAAATACTCCCCACAATATTTCCTCTCAACGATTCTGGTCTCTTATTAATCACAGCTAATTGTTCCACCCTAACTACCTAGCATCCATTGTCTCAGTAAAAAATAGAAGGTTTCACTTCCAAAGATGTTTGATTCAAATATATTACACAGATGGCTCTGATAGAGTCCTTTCTTATTAATGCTTTGAAAATGATCAATTTATCACTGAGGGAAAATGTCAACTGCCTGATAAAAAGTGACAAAATACAACTTATTATTATAATTTTTTTTACTGAAATCTCATTAAGTAGCAAATCAGTCTTATTTTGAACAATTGAACTGTATTAAAAGACTACCAATCAATTTCATTAGGTAAAATAATTGATATAATTCCTTAAATTTTAAATTCCTAGAAGACCGGGATTTTCTATATATTTGGAATATATATATTTGAAATATGTATGTATGTATCTATGCATGTGTATATTTGGAAACATTCTGAGAGTTACTGAAGCACAAGTCTATGGAGATCATTGCTACTTTGGTTTTCTTCTTTCAGTGAAAGATGTCATGTATATCTGCCCATTTATCGGAGCAGTGAGTGGAACCCTGACAGTGACAGACTTTAAAATGTACTTCAAAAGTGTTGAGAGGGTGAGTTTTTTTAGTGTACTTATTTTTCAAAGCTTGTACACACTAAAAGAAGAAAGGAGAATCTGGGCTCCCATCATGGGGAGCTAACAGGGTGGCAAGTTTTTAAGATGTTATATTTGCAGACAGATATTTGGTCTTGATGAAAAATCTGTTAAAGTACCATTTAGACATGGAGGGGTATAGACCTCCTCAGGTGTGCTTTTAGATTTCATATTCTTAGCCATGGCAAAGAAACTGCATTTCAATGTAAAGAAACACATTTTATAAACATGGAATGACTTAAAACACAAAAACTCCGTGACTGCCCTTCATAGGCTTTCGTTTCAATTTTTAAACCTAGGACCCACATTTCATCCTTGATGTTCCCCTTGGAGTGATCAGCAGAGTTGAGAAGATTGGAGCACAGAGCCATGGAGACAACTCTTGTGGTATAGAGATCGTGTGCAAGGTAGACTTTAAACAAAAGTGCAAACAAACTGGCATGGGGCAGTCTGCTCATAACTATTTCTGACTTGTTCTTTATGGTCTTTGGATAGTAAGAGTAGTTTGTACTGTTTTCCAGGCAACAACTCATCAAATAGTATATCAATGATTTCAAACCATTGTATAACTCATGCATTGAATCCTTTTTGAAAGTGGAAATGTTTCTAATTAACCTGACCTGTAGCCTGAGTACTGGTATCATTTGTCACATACCTGGCAAACCAAATGGAAAGCAGAGGCTAATATTCTTCCTTCCAGTCTTCTATTTTAGAATGGCTCTTCAGCACAGACGTTGGTCAAAGACTTTCCCAAGACACTGCATGCTCTATAAATTTTGTAATTAAAAGTTCTTATCACTTATAGCTAAAAATGAAAAAAAAAAACTGAGAGAAAGATGCAGGACAGTTATGGCAGAATGCATGATCTGGGATGGGGTAGGGGTGGGGGGGAAGGGAAATAAGCCTGAACTGAATTGGAAAAAATGTATGAAATGCACAAAGCATCAATAAAAANNAAAAAAAAAAACTGAGAGAAAGATGCAGGACAGTTATGGCAGAATGCATGATCTGGGATGGGGTAGGGGTGGGGGGGAAGGGAAAGGGAAATAAGCCTGAACTGAATTGGAAAAAATGTATGAAACGCACAAAGCATCAATAAAAATTAAATTAAAAAAAAAGTTCTTAGTTATATTGAAGTTTTCCACCTTGACATGTGCTTTATTTTCATTTCCTTTAAGGAGTTCAGTAGGAATGTATAGAGTAATTTTGATGATGGTTACGATTGACTCAGGCATACAGTTAAATCTATTCTGTTTTCAAAGTGACTTATACTTTTTTTTAAATTTTATTTATTTTTGTATGTGTTTGAATGTACTATCTGCATTCAAGTTTGTGCACCCGTGTCGTGCAATGCCTCAGAGGTCAGAAGAGGGCATCAGACTCCCCTGGAACTGGAGTTAAAGACGGTTTTTAGCCGCCATGTGGGTGCTGGGGATTGAACCCGGGTCCTCTGCAAGAGCATTCAGCTCTCTTAACCGCTAGGCCATCTCTCCAGCCCCTTAAAGTGACTTATACTTGAATAGACCACAAATCTGCCAGGTCACTGGACTCACTATCACCTGTACATGGCTGTTGTTCCCTTTGGTACATTGCAGATTCCCTTCCTAAGCAGGGTTCCATCTGTGGAGCAATGGCAAGTAGCTACGGAGCTTAACGTGTAAAGGTGACTTGGGCAGTTTCCCAGTTTTTGAAAGCTGGCATTCTCCTTCTCATAACATTCTGTGGAAGGTGAGAGAGGTAGAAGCCAGAACCTCACAAATGCTGGGCAAATGTCCTGTCACGCAGTTCTTCCCAGCCCCTTCTTACAGCTCTTGAGTAGCGTTGTATTCTTGGGCTCTGGGAGGCACTCTTGTGAAGCCCCCACATGACTGAACCTGACCTTCTTCTACAGCTTGCCTTGAGCTGCGTTCACCCTTCCTGCTAGTCCTTTGCATTCCTATAGATGCTCATATTTGCCACTTGCCCATCCTGTCACAACAAAGTCAAGAAAGCTCAGTACTCTGCTCCCCATAGGTGGGTGGATAGAACCCAGGGCTTCTCATATGTTAAGAACATGTTCTACAACTAAAAAGCACCTCCAACTCCACACCAGGGTCTTTGCACACACCCTTCTATGACTTAGAAGTCTTTTCCTTCCCTCTGAACTTTCCTAAATAGCAAATGACTTATCAAGGTGTGTGTGCAGCATTGCGGCTTGAAGAGTGGGCATGTCGGGAAATGTGCTGCTTTGGCATGTTTCCTGTGGCTATTTTACTATGCTGTCTTTATGTCTGGTATTGCATTTGCTAACAGCTGACTTAAATGTTTCCTAGCCAGTAATTACTAAAGCCAGGCTCTCATTCCTTTTGGTTCAGACCTAAGAACCTCACAAGTTGTGGAGCTTGGTTTTTTAGTAGATGATTCAGAATTCAAATGTACAAAAGCTGTATATAAAAATGTTAGTCTTTCTCCCCACTCTTCTGTTTCCCAGAAGACACTCAAAGATACCAATGCCTAATGCAATCCTTCACAGATACCTTGTGCAAGGAAACACGTCTGCCTAGTGTTTTTTCCCAAAGGGCAAAAGATAGTATACAACTATTCACATACTTTTCTGCACCTTTCTCTCCCCTCTTAACATTGTATCTTGGAATTTCTTTGTATCAGTGCATATAGAGCTGCATCTTGGCTTCAGTAGGTCTTTAGTATTCATTAGCTGTACTGTAGACTATTTAACTATGGCCCTTATTAATGGACATTTTGGTTATTGCCATTCTTTTGCTGTTATAAATAATAGAATAACTTTACTTCCAAAGCTACTGTTTTTTGTTTGTGGTAGTGTTTATCTTCAAATTTTATTTAATGTTAAAGAAGAATGATAGTTTGTGTTTAGTTGGCAGGAACTTATATTTTTAAAAGGGAGACAGTGCTTAAAGCATTGTCACAGAAAGAAATCGCATCATTAGAGCTGAGCTTGGTTCAATATTCCTGCTAACTTGTGGTTGGCCCTTTGATCATCAGCTTGCATTTGGGTTCAGGGGTGCATGTTAAGAAATCAGTCTTGGGGGCTGGAGAGATAGCCTAGTGGTTAAGAGCACCAACTGCTCTTGCAGAGGACCTGGGTTCGATCCCCAGCACCCACATGGCGGTTGAGAACCGTCGGTAACTCCAATCCCAGAACTCCAGTTCCAGGGGAATCTGAGACCCTCTTCTGACCTCCGCGGCATTGCACGACACGGGTGCACAAACCTACATGCATACAGTACACTCATACACATATAAAAATAAATAAAATTAAAAAAAAAAGAAATCAGTCTTGGGGCTGGAAAGACGACTCAGAGCTTAAGAGCACCGACTGCTCTTGTAGAGGACCCGGGTTCGATTCCCAGCACCCACATGGTGGCTAAAAACCATCTTTAACACCAGTTCCAGGGGGATCAGACTTCCTCTTCTGTTTTCTGCGGAATTGCACAGCACGGGTGCACCAACCTACATGCAGACAGTACAGTCATACACATAAAAAATGATAAATAATCACATAGTAATTACCCCCTCAAAATAAATAAATAAATAATTTAAAAAATAAATAAATAAAATGAAAAAAATCAATCTTAAGAAACAGCCTTATATTGCTATAAGGCTGTTTCAGAGAACTCTAGTCTCCACATGATGTAGACATCTTTCTGTGAATATGTAGGGGAGCATCTGCCACATTCTGTTTTGTGGATGAAATGAATTCTGCAGTTCGCTTTTTCAGCAGCTAAAACTGAACAATAAGTCCCATGACACTTTTTTAGTAAGCACACAGCCTTGATGGCACAGCATTTATGGGAAAACATTATGCTTGATTATTCTACTGACCCCCCCCCCCCCCAGACATCTCTTGTAACCAATTTCTCCTAATTTTTTTTTTTTGGTCTTTTCGAGACCGTCTCCCTGTAGCCCCAGCTGTCCTGGAACTCACTCTGTAGACCAGGGTGGCCTTGAACGAACGAAGACCCGCCTGCCTCGGCCTTCCGAGTGCTAGGATTAAAGGCGTGCGCCACCACGCCCTGCTAATTTTTCAGATCTCATTGGAAGCATTTTTGTTTAATTGCTTTCTGTTAACTGGAGAACTACAGAGTACAAAATAATGAATACATAAAATATTTTATCTATATATGGCATGTCTGGCTAACAGGTGCTCAGTACACATTGAATAGCTGAGCTTTACTATTTGTTTACTAGGATATGAGGAACTTAAGACTTGCATATAAACAGGAAGAACAGCGTAAACTTGGAATATTTGAAAACCTCAACAAGCATGCATTTCCTCTTTCTAATGGACAGGTGAGTACCTGAAAGTAAACCTTTCCTGCATTTGTGGGGATTGAATAATTCTGTATTTGATTATTCCTTTCTGTAGAGGTTCTCTATTTCTGTTGTGTTGGTAACTAAATTAAAATCTTTGGATTTTGTCACTTCCACTTAATGATTAAGAAAAGCTTCTAATTTATTACTTTAAAATTGACAAGTTTGGGGCTGGAGAGATGGCTTAGTGGTTAAGAGCGCCAACTGCTCTTGCAGAGGACCCTGGTTCGAGTCCCAGCACCCACATGGCTGCTAAGAACAGTCTTTAACTCCAGTTCCAGGGGAATCCGATGCCCTTTTCTGACCTCCACGGCATTGCACGACAAGGGTGCACCAACCTACATGCAGACAGTGTACTCATATGCATAAAAAAAAATAAATTTTAAAAAAATTGACAAGTTTAACTGGGCATGATGGTGCATGACTTTAATCTCAGTACTTGGGAGGCAGAGGCAGGCACATCTTATTTGAGACATGGAGGCCAGCCTGGTCTATATAATGAGTTCTAGGCTATGTGGGGCTATGGGAAAACCCTGTCTTTAAAAAAAAAACACAAGAAATATGTCAAAGATTAAAATAGGACTTTTAACATATTCAACTGATAATCACAATCAGCAAAACTTTACTATTTGCTATATGTAACAATGATATAATACTGATGTAGTTTGTGGCTTTGTTTTTTGTTTTGTTTTGTTTTGTTTTGTTTTTCATGTGTGTATCCAGGCACTATTTGCATTCTACTATAAAGAAAAGTTTCAAGTTAATGGCTGGAAAGTTTATGATCCAGTATCTGAATATAAGAGACAGGTAAAGTATGTTGCTTATAAAATTGAACATAGTAGCTTAAATATCTTTTTTTTTCTGTACTAAATCATTAAAGATTAGTTGAGAAGAAACTGTCCAAGTTGTACCTAGGCCTAGATTTTTTTCTAGCTTGTAGATTCTGGATTTCCAGCGTGCTCTCTTCTCCTGTGCTTTACCTTTGACTGCATCGATGGTTATATTCATCGTTTCCCAGAGGGTAAGTAGGTCTCGTGGACAGGGGTTTGGAACTCACATTTTTTTTTATTTTTTTATTTATTTATTTTTATGTGTATGAATGTATTGTCTGCATGCAGGTCTGCGCACCCGTGTCGTGCGATGCCGCGGAGGTCAGAAGAGGGTCTCGGATTCCCCTGGAACTGGAGTTCTCCTGGGACTGGAGTCACAGACGGTTCTCAGCCACCATGTGGGTGCTGGGGATCGAACCTGGCTCCTCTGCAAGAGCGGTCAGCACTCTTAACTGCTAGACCATCCCTCCAGCCCCTGGAACTCACATTTTTGACAAGTCTTCCTTCCTTCTTTTTTTCCTTCCTTCCTGCCACCTTCCTCCCTTCTTCCTGCATTTCTGCATTCTTCTCTCTTTCCTGTCCCCTCTCCCTCTTTTCCTTTCTCTGGGCTTTTGCAGGTGCTAGGCAAGCACCCTAGCCCCTTCCAGATGCTTTTTACAGGTCTAATAAAGAGTTGATAATAAGGATTCAAACTTCTGTTATGTTTGATTTGAAACATTGTTAAGTAACAATGAATGAGTTATAAATGATTTTTTGTATTTTAAAAGAAGAAATAGATTATGTGATTCATGTTCAGTACTTTAGTATTTCTTTGAAGTAGAAATGTTAATGTTCTATTCTTCCTTCTCTAACACCCTGCAGGGCTTGCCAAATGAGAGTTGGAAAATCTCCAAAATAAACAGTAATTATGAGTTCTGTGATACTTACCCTGCCGTCATTGTTGTGCCAACTAGCGTAAAAGATGATGACCTTTCAAAAGTGGCAGCTTTTCGAGCAAAAGGCAGAGTCCCTGTGAGTATAAAGCAAGGAAACATACAAGGGGCAAACATATTTAAAGAAGTGTTTCCTGGGGCTGGAGAGATGGCCTAGCGGTTAAGAGCGCTGACCGCTCTTACAGAGGACCCGGGTTCAATCCCCAGCACCCACATGGCAGCCGAAAACCGTCTAAAACTCCAATTCCAGGAGAACTCCAGTTCCAGGGGAATCCGACACCCTCTTCTGACCTCCGCGGCACTGCACGACACGGGTGCACAGACCTACATGCAGACAGTACATTCATACACATACAGAAATAAATAAAATTAAATTAAAAAAAATAAAAAAAAGAAGTGTTTCCTATTTCCTAATGCAAGGGGAACTTAATTTTTGCTCTCAAAATACACTAGAGAATAACAGAGTAGCTAAAAAAAAAGCATGCTGTTAGACTAACAATTCACCTGACTGGTTTCACCAAATCACCCTGTAAAAAAATACATTCTTTCTTCATGCTACATATAATGTTGTAGCTACATGGGAGGCACACTGCTACTGAAGCAGGTGTGGCCAGAATGAAGTGATAGATTTGGCCTGGAATCTCCATCAGAATAATCTGGAGTCACTTGACCACTGCAGGAAAGTGGGAGGTCTGATGGAAGAGTTTTAGATTTTATGAGACATCACCATGCAACTCATTTTATTGTAGAGATAGAATTTTTTTTTTAATTCAAAGAAAAAATGAAAGTAGTCAAATAGGAATGGGGCTAGATTTTAATAATAGTTTAATATGTTTTATTTTGCTTGGAATGATAGAATTTCAGGGGAGGGGGCTGAAGAGATAGCTCAGTGGATAAGAGCATTGACTTCTCTTACAGAGAAGTTGATCCAGATTCCTAGTACCCACATGGTGGCTAACAACCATCTGTAACTCCAGTTCCCGGGGATCCAACACCCTCTTCTGACATCCACAGGCACTGCATGACACCAGTGCAATTACATACATGCAGGGAAGACACACACATAAAATGAAATAAACGTAATTAAACTTCAGAGTCAAAAATGGGAATTTTTTTTTTGTCTTTTTGAGACAGGGTCTCCCTGCAGCTCTGGAGCTCACTCTGTAGACCAGGCTGGCCTTGAACTCACAGAGATCCACCTGCCTCTGCCTCCCAAGTGCTAGGATTAAAGGCATGTGCCACCACACCCAGTCTGCAAAATGGGCTTTTTAGAGAGTCATGTCTTTCAGCTTCAGCACAGCATTGCTTCTTTTGGCTACTACAGTGCTGTGATTTGCCTACTCACTCCTAGATGTGAGGCAAATCTTGAGGAGAGACTGTGCATTTCTCCTGCAAATATTTACCTGCAAATATTTAATATTTGTTTCTTTAAAACATTAGGTGTTGTCATGGATTCACCCAGAAAGTCAGGCAACAATTACACGTTGCAGCCAGCCTCTAGTGGGTCCCAATGATAAACGCTGCAAAGAAGATGAGAAATACCTGCAGACAATAATGGATGCTAATGCCCAGTCACATAAACTGATCATCTTTGATGCCCGACAAAACAGTGTTGCTGATACCAACAAGGTACATCTTCCATGGCCTTGTAGAAAAATTGGTTATTTTCTTATATACTTTCTATAAATATGCATGCTTTTGGATCAGCCCATTGAATGAATTCTTTACCATCTGAAGTTTGAGTATCTTAGAGTAGTCTGTAGCTGTTCCTCTCTGGTTAGTACTCTGTGAACTATGTTTGGCTTCCTACATGGGTTAGAGTCTTGTCTTTTTCATTACTTTTCTACAGTCGTGTCTGGGGGAATCAATTAAGCAAAGATCCAGAAAGAGAATAACCTAACATTAAGTATTTTAGTGAAATGACCATCTGCCTTTGGAGGTCCCTCTAATAACTATCATGATCATTTGATCATTTTCTATCTGGTATGAAGCTCTTTTAGATTGCACTCAGCTGCATGAAACTGTGCAAATATCTAGATTTTCCATAAGTCTGTGAAGCAGTGGTCACATACATCCGTGTCAGTGAGATGTGGTACAAATACCTGTACATATGGCTCTCATTTTATCTCGTCTAGCCAAAGGTTGTCAAGTCCTTTACATCAAGTGAAACTGAGGTCAAGCTTCTGGTACCTGTTACCCAAGTAGGAAAGGCTTTGATTTGAATAATTTCTATTTCACATAGTATATAAATGTGACAAGCCTTACCAACTCATGCCTACATTTGTGAAGCCATGCTTGGGTAGCACACTTCCAATGAGTACCACCCACTAGAGACAAGGTGCTGGGGGAAATACAAAGGCAAACAAGGTGAAGTTTTATAAATAGGAGATACATTCAGAGTCCTGGGAGCTAGGTGTGGAATAGTTGGTTCTGCCAGATGTAGCTAGGGCTTTACAGAGATGATAACACTGGAGATGGCTTTATATGGTGAGAAAGATTGGCAGGACATTCTGAACAGCAGGAGTTCCTATCCAACAATGTGACAAGGCATATCTTTTAAACGAATGGCAAGAAAGAAAATGTCTTGGGCATCATTTTTGCCCTACCAGTATCCCCCTCAGCTGCGTTTATATGCCCAACTTTCTCTTGTCACGTGGTTCTTTTCTTTCCTTGGTGTGTAACCCTCTCCATACTGCTTAAACATTGCTTTTCCTTGGACCCACTCTTCTGTCTTTACAGTGTACTTTTTTCCTGGAGCACCATGCAGCATGTTTCATCCATGCATATGCCAATTGACTTCCGCATTGATATTCACCATTCAGATCTCTCTGAGCCCCAGACCTGTATGTCTCAATGGCCTGTAGTTGTCTCCATTTGAGTTTTCTCACAGCATCATGTGATCTTTATACTCAAAACCAAACTATCTTCCCCATAAAAACTGTTCCTTTTCCAATAGATTCAATAAATGATGCCACCATCTTTCAGGTAGTCCAGCCCAAATTGTAGGTATCACTTGTCTACTATTCCAAATCACCACTGCGTGTTGCCTCTTATTTCAAATCAGATGTGCCTCTCTGCCCTGCTTCCTTCACCAATCGCTGTGCTCATCTAGTGCACAATGACTCACTCTCCTCTAGTCCCTTCTTTACACTATAACCCGATTCCTCTACTGTTTGGCCCTGTCAACCCATGTTACCCAGCCCCAGCATGCTTTCTGGGCTCATCTGTCATTATTCTTAACACTGCCCTAGTGTTTTCTTTGCTGAACTTATCTTTATTTCAGGAAGCCATGTCATCTCTATGCCCTTGTTGCCTTGTGTGTTCTCATCTGGCCTCTCTGCTTTGTGTTTTCTTCTACTCTGGGTGTTGAGGTATTTAGTCATTGCTTCTATACCTTCTTGTACTGGCTTAGAGCCTAAAGGACCAGAATCTCCACTTGCTTATTATTGTCCCAATACAGCCATTTGTGTACACCAGGTAGTTTGTTGCAGACTAAATTAATAATGTCTCTTTGGGATATATGTGCGTGTGTGTGTGTGTGTGTGTGTGTGTATTTACTTTATGATCAAGATAAAATTCAAATAACCTAAAACTCACTGTTTTAACCATTCCTTCTTTTGTAGTTCAGTGACCTTTAACATATTCATAGTACAGCACAATTAACACTGTCTTCTCTCTCCATTTCCCCTGCCCACCCTCTGGCACCGATTAATAAGCCTTTGTGTCTCTATATGTCTCTTATTAGAGACTTTATAAAAATGGAATCATACATTAAACACTCTTGTGTCTGCCTTCTTTCACTCATCTTCAAGGTTAATCCATTTTGTAGCGTCCATTTCTTTTCTTTTTTTTTTTTTGAGACAGGGTCTCCCTATAGCCCCAGCTAGCCTGAAACTCACTCTGTAGACCAGGCTCGCCTTGAACTCACAGATATCCTCATGCCTCTGCCTCCCTAATGCTGGGATTAAAGGTGTGCACCACCACGCCTGGCTTAAAGACTGTTATTAGCAGCCATGTGGGTGCTGGGAATCGAACCCAGGTCCTCTGCCAGAGCAGTCGGTGCTCTTAACCACTGAGCTATTTCTCCAGCCCCACATCCATTTCTTTTTTTATGGATGAATAATAATATTTCATCATATAGACAGACCACATTTCATTTTCTGTCTATCTCTTGGTGGACATTTACATTATTTATCCCTTTTGTCTATTGGGACTTGTAGCACTGTGAACATTTGTGTACAAGTTTTGCTTGAATACCTATTCTGAATTCTTTGGCATATATGTCAGGAATAGAATAGCTGGATCATATGGTAATTATGTGTTTATTGAGGAAACATCAAATTATCTTTCACAGCAACTGTAGCTTTTTACATTACCACCATCCTTCTATTAGAATTCCAGTTTCTCTGCAATGTCATCACAAATGTGTTACATATATTGACCTGTGTAAAATGTAAGTTAGTTCCAAACCAGGTTTTGTTATGAGATCACCAACAGGTAGGGTATAGGCCCCTTTTTGTTAAATTTATTTTCTCTTACTTACATTGCTAAGATGAATTTTAAGGTTTCAGAACTCCAAATTATTCTACTATACAGAAATTTTGTGGTAGTATAACTTTTTCTGTTCAGATAAATTCCATAAACAAAAGGAACCTTTTGAAACCCAATTGTCCTTGAGTAAAAGCCAGTTGTTACTGATTTGAAAATGGTGATGGGAAAAAGCCAGTTGTTACTGATTTGAAAATGATGATGGGCAAAGGAAGATTATTGTTTAAACTGTCCCCAGTGAAAAAGATGTGATTGTGAGTATGACTTTATTTTGATATAGTGTCCTTATAATTGTAATCAGGTTAAGCTGAGGCGATATTGGAAGCCTTAATTCAGCGTGGCAGTTGTGTATTTCTCTCTCTCTCTCTCTCTCTCTCTCTCTCTCTCTCTCTCTCTCTCTCTCTCTCTGTGCGTGTGTGCATGCACATGCATGCTACAACACGAGTGTGAGGAGGTCAGAGGATAACATGCAGGAGTCACTTATTTCCTTTCTCCATAGGGAACTAGAATCAAACTCAGGTTGTTAGGCTTTGTGGCAAACATCTTTACCTACTATTCTAGTTTGCTTTGTTGCTGTGATAAACACTATGACCAAAAGCAACTTGGGGAGAGAAGAGTTTATTTGACTGGTTACAGTCTATCATTGAGGCAAGTCAGGGCAGGAACCCAAGATAGGAACCCAGGCAAGAACTGAAGCAGAGACCATGAAGGAATACTAGTTACAGGCTTGCTCCCTTGACTTGCTCAGCTACCTTTCTTATTCAGTCTAGGCCCACCTACCTGGAAATGACATTGGCCACAGTTGGCTGGGCACTATCACATCATTAGCAATTAAGAAAATGCCTCTGTATTGTTCTTTTTGCTTGGGGCTGCTTTGGCTATTGGGGTCTCTTGGTTTTTCCTATGAACTTTAGGATGTTTTTATCTAGATCTGTGAAGAAGCTCATGGGAATTTTAATCGGGATTGCATTGAATTTGTATATTACTTTTGGTAGAATGGTCATTTTCACTGTATTAATTCTTCCAATCCATGAGCATGGGAGGTCTTTCCATCTTCTAGTGTCTTCTTCAGTCTCCTTCTTTAGGGATTTATAATTTTCATTGTAGAAATTTTTAGTGTCTTTGGTCAAGTTTGTTCCTAGTATTTTTTTGAGGCTATTGTGAATGGGAACGTCTCTTTGTATTCCTTTTCCAATTGCTTGTTTGTTGGTATAAAGAAAGGCTACTGATTTTTCTAGGTTGATTTTTGTGTCCTGCTACTTTACTGAAACTGTTAATCACCTCTAGGAGTTTTCTGGTGGAGTTTTTGATGTCCCTTAAGTAAACTATCATGTCATCTACAAAAAGGGATAGTTTGACCTCCCCTTTTCCAATTAGAACTCTTTTAATTTCATTTTCTTGCCTTATTGCTCTAATTTCAAGCACTATATTAAAAGGGAGTGGGGATAGGGGGCAGCCTTGCTGAGTTCCTGACTTGAAGGGGAATGATTCTAATTATTCCCCAATTAGAATAATGTCGGCTATGGGTTTGTTGTATATGCCTTTGATTATGTTGAGGAATGTTCCCTCCAGTCCAATTCCCTCTAGGACTTTAAACATGAAGGCAGATTACTATATCAGACTTCAAACTATATTACAGGGCTGTAGTCATAAAACAGCTTGGTATTGGCTCAAAAACAGACCCACAGATCAGTGGAACAAAATCAAAGATCCAAACTTGAGCACTTGAAATTTCAACCACCTAATATTTGACAAAGGGGCCAAGAAGACCCAATAGAGGAAAGACAGCATCTTCAGCTATTGGTGTTGGCAAAACCAGATTACCACTTGTAGAAGAATAAAACTAAACCCCTACCTCCCACCCTGTACAAAAATCAACTCCAAATGTATCAGAGACCTCAATGTGAAACCTGAAACTCTGAAAATGATAGAAGAAAATGTTGGCAGTAACCTACAAGACATAGAAGTAGAAAAGACTTTCTAAATCAGACAACAGCTGTGCATAAAATAAGGTCAACAGTTGACAATTGGAACCTTATTAAACTACAGCAAAAAGAAACAATCAAAGAAGTGAAGAGAAAACCCACAGAATGGGAGGAAACCTTCACCAGTGATACATCTGATAGAGCATTAACATCCAGAGTATATAAACTACTCAAAAAACAAAGGAGCAAGAAAACAAATGACCCACTCAAAAGATGGAGTAAAGAGCTAATCACAGACTTCACAAATGAAGAAGTAAAGATGGCTGAGAAATGTCTTAAAAAGTGTTCAACAACACTAATAATTAAAGAAATGCAAATTAAAACCACTTTAAGATTTCATCTTACTCCAGTAAGGCTGGCTATGATCAAGAAAACAAAGAATACCAAATCTTGGAGAGGTTGTGGAGAAAGGGGAACACTCATCCACTGCTGGTGGGAATGCAAACTTGTGCAACCCCCATGGAAAGCAGTGTGGAGAACTCTCGAAAGACTCAAAATGAACCTACTGTCTGACCCAGTCATACCACTCCTGGGTGTATACGCACAAGACTCATCCTATTGCAGAGATACATGCACAACCATGTTTATTGGAGTTCCCTTCAGAATAAACCTGACCAAAGACATTAAAGCTCCCTTTAGTTCTCTGATTTGTTCTTTATATTCTTTGATTTCTTTGAATAGGTCTACAGTTGTTCTTCTAAGGTTGGTGTCTTGGTTTCCTTCCAGGGAAGTCTTGTTGTTGGGATCTTCTACAGGACTTGTAGAGTTTGGTGGGGATTTATTATGAGCTTTTCCCATATTGTTGTTTTTCCGTTGTGTCTTTGGCATGTGGATTTGTGTTTGTTTGTTTGGATTCTGGTGCTAATCTCAAATGTTAATATGGAGGACTGGTTGGTCACTCAGTTTGCTTCCTGCTGGTTTCTTCCTCAGCGTTGGCTATGCAGCCTAGAATCACTGACACTGTGCCTGCTGGATCATCCCAACCACAGCACCAGCACCAGCAGCTTATTGTCTCCACTACAGTACCAGTAGCTTGAGCGCAGGGCAGGGGGGTGGAGGGGGTGTTTACTCCTTTACGTCACCTGGCCAACAAATCTGCAGGCTACCTGTCTATCCCTCTATCAGTGCACACAGCTCTTCTCTCTGGTCATAGATGTGGGAGGCTAAGCCCCTGGCCAGGCAGCAAGACTGCTGGTACCTCACCTGGCTGTCAAGTCTGCAGGTCACCTGTCTGTCCCTCTACCTGTGCACACAGCTCTTGGATCTTTTTATTATCTGTTGTAATGTTTCCCCTTTCATCTCTAATTTTGTTGATTTAGAGTTGCTCTTTCTTTTGGTTAGCTGAGCTAAGGGTCTGTCTATCTTGTTTATCCTTTCAAAGAATCAGCTCTTGGACTCATTGATTCTTTGAATTGTTTTCTTTGTGTCTATTTTATTAATCTCTGCTCTGATTTTTGTTATTTCTTCTTGTCTGTTGGGTTTGGGATTTACTTGTCTTTCAAGTGTTTTGACTTGCAACATTAAGTCATTTATTTGTGCTGTTTCTTTTTTTTTTAATGAAGGCACTTAGAGCTATAAATTCCCCTCTTAGAATTTCTTTTGAAGTGTCCCAGAGGTTTTGTTATGTTGCATTGTTGTTGTTTTTTAATTCCAGGAATACTTTTATTTGTTTCTTAATTTCTCCCTTGACTCATTCATTGTTCAGGAGTGTGTTTTTGTTTTTTTTTTTTTTTTAATTTCCCTGAGTTCTTGTAGTTACTAGGGCTTCTTCTGGTGTTGATATTAAGCTTTATTGCATTGTGGTTTGATAGAATACATGGAATTATTTCTATTTTTTTGTATTCATTTAGGTTTGTTCTGTACCCCAGTATGTGGTTGATTTTGGAGAAGGTTCCATGGGGTGCTAAATAAAAAATATATTCTTTGGTGCTTGGGCGGACTACTGATAGATGTCTATTAGGTCCATTTGGTATATTGTATTGTTTAGTTCAGATGTCTCTGTTTATTCTTTGTCCAGTTGACCTGTCTAATGGACATAGTGGGATATTGAAGTCCCCTACTACCAGTGTGATGGAATTAATCTGTGCCTTAAAGTCCCGTAGAATTGTGATTAGGAAGTTTGGTGCGCCAGAGTTTGGTATGTATAAATTGATGATCATGATATCTTCTTGGTTAATTGTTCCTTTGATAAGAATGAAGTGACCCCCTTCATCTCTTCTGATTAGTTTTACTTTGAAGTCTGCTTTGTCTGATATTAGAATAGCAACTCCTACTTGTTTCTTAGTGCCATTTGCTTGGAATATTTTTTTCCATTCTTTCACCTTATGGGTTTCTTGCTGACAACAAAGAAATGGGTATTGTTTCTTAATCCATTCTACTAGTCTATGCCTCTTGATTGGAGAGTTCAGTCCATTGATTTTAAAGTTAGTATTGAGAGATGTATATTGCTTCCCATCATTTTGGTTTCTGGTATAGTCTTGATCTAGGTTTGTATTTCCACAGTGATACCATCATCAGATATTTTCTGTTACTGCTTTAGTATAGTCCTTCCTTCTGCTTTTTATTGCTTCAAGTATTTTCTGAAGGGCTGGCTTTCTGGACATGAATTCCTTCAGCCTATTTATGTCATGAAATATTTTCCTCTCTTCTTCAACTATAATAGACATTTTTGCTGGGTAACGTATTCTGGGTTGACATCTATAGTCATTTGGAACTGGGAATACTTTGTTTCAAGCTCTTCTGGCTTTCATTGTTTGCATTGAAAAATTGGCTGTAATTCTGATGGGTATTCCTTTCTATGTGACTTGTTTTCCTTTTGCAGCTTTCAGTATTCTCTCTTTGTTTTGAACATCTAGTGTTTTTACTATGATATGATGTGGGGAATTTCTTTTCTGGTTCTGTCTATTTGGTGTTCTATGTGCTTCTTTCCTTAATTTGGGAAAATTTTCTTCTACAGTCCTGTTGAAGATCTAGTCAATACCATTATCCTGGGGGTCTTCTCCTTCCTCTGTACCTATGATACATACATAGGTTTGATCTTTTTTTTTAATAAGTACATTTTTATTTATTTATTTATTTTTATAAAATTTTATTTATTTATCTGTATGAATGTACTGTCTGCATGTAGGTTTGTGCACCCATGTCCCGCAATGCCACGGAGGTTAGAAGAGGGTCTCGGATTCCCCTGGAACTGGAGTTCTCCTGGAATTGGAATTACAGATGGTTCTCAGCTGCCATGTGGGTGCTGGGGATCGAACCTGGGTCCTCTGCAAGAGTAGTTGGTGCTCTTAACCACTAGGCCATCTCTCCAGCCCCCAGGTTTGGTCTTTTCATGGTGTTCCACAGTTCCTAGTTACTCCATTCTTATGTTTTTTTTTTAATTTTTCATAATCTTTGCTTGAGCAATTCAGTTCTTCCATGTTGTTTTCCAGTCTTAATATTCTATTTTTGGAGCTGGAGAGATGGCCTAGTGGTTAAGAGCGCCGACTGCTCTTGCAGAGGACCTGGGTTCGATCCCCAGCATCTATCTGGCACCCATATGGCGGCTGAGAACTGTCTTTAACTCCAGTTCCAGGGGAATCGGACACGCTATTGTGACCTCTGCGGGATTGCATCACACGGGTGCACAAACCTACATGCAGACAGTACATTTATACACATAAAAAAATATATTCTATTTTCTACTTCATTTGTTCTGTTGCTGAGGCTTTTTCCCATCCTTTCCAAGTGGCTTATTGAGTGTTCTACTTCCTTTTTCATTTTAGCCTGAGTTTTCTTCAGTGTTTCTATCTCTTTTGTGTATTCATTCCAAAGTTTATATTTATCTTCTCTTAGTTTATCCCTATCTTCTTTTAGTTCTTTGATTGTTTGTATGTGTATTCTTTAAATTCTTTGAGTTCTTTGATCATGTTTATGATAGTTATTTTAAGATCTATGTCCTGAGTTCCATCTAGGGTGTCCTCATTATAGTAGTCTTCTACAGGACTGGTAGTATTTGGCAGACCTGTATTATTCGAGCTTTTCATGTTATTGCTTTTTCATTGTCATTTTGGCATTTGGGTTTCTTTGGTTATTTGTAATTCTAGTATGAAGCTCAAGTGTTTCTTTGTTGAATTGAAGACTGGCTTTGCTTGTATTCTTCAAGTGTCTTCGTTGTCTTCTTATTAGGTGTGCAAGGGTGGTTTGTCTAGGCTTCAAGTTCTTACTTCTGACCTTGTACTGGAGAGACCAGCCACCCCTTGCCGAGCCAGTCAGGAGCTCCTTTAGAGGCCCAAGACAGGCAACCATCAGGCAGGTTGAACCCATCTGCCCACCAGCTCCCCGATGCTGGCTGCAAACATCTGGATCTGGGTCCAGGGGCAGGGAAGTCTAGCCTGGAGCTGAGGGAGGGGCTCCAGGTGCTCCCCATCTGGTGGGTAGGGAGTCTGGAATATCACCACCACTGCGCAGTTGGGGACTATCATCACCGAGCTGAGGCCATCTCATATACTCAGTGGGTATAGATGTACTCACAGAACTGACAGGCCATATGGGGTCTGCCTCCAGGCTTTCCAGAGATGGTTGCCAACATCTGTGTCTGGTTCCAGGGGCAGGGAAGCCTAGTCTGGAGCCAAGGAATGGCCCCAGGTGTTCTCTGTGTAGTGAGCAGGGAGTCTGGAATGTTGCTGCCCACTGCTGCTTCCTGCCACCTGCGGGTCCTGCTGCCACCTCCTGCCACCTACAGGCCATGTCCCACTACCTGATACTTCATTTCTTTGTTCTTGGAAGTTCTATTCCTAAACTTCCAGAGGAACCAACCAAGCAGGTTCCTCTGGAAGCTTAGGAGAGTTGCATGTATGCTAGTTCAGAGCAAGTTTAAGGTCAGCCTGGATCCCATGAAAACTATTTATCCAAGGTTCTAGAGATTTAGGACATTTCTTACAAAACCCCAGCTTTCTTCTCTCTATATATAACAAAACCAACTTGGGGAAAAAATGGATTTGTTCAGTTTATAACATAGTATCTTGAAGGAAGTCAAGGCAAGAATTCAAGGCAGGAACCAGGAGGCAGGAGCTGAACCACAGACCATTGACCTATGCTGGTTACTAGCTTGCTTCCGTTTTTTTGTTTTTTCGTTTGTTTGTTTTGTATTTTGTTTTTGTTTTTAATAAGAGGGGGCAGAAACAGCAAAAAAGGCAATCAGGAGCAGAGATGGGGATAGAAATTATAAACCGGGGCTGGAGAGATGGCCTAGTGGTTAAGAGCACCGACTGCTCTTGCAGAGGACCCAGGTTCGATCCCCAGCACCCACATGGCGGCTGAGAACCATCTTTAACTCCATTTCCAGGGGAGTCTGACACCCTCTTCTGACCTCCACGGCATTGCACGACACGGGTGCACAGACCTGCATGCAGACAGTACATTCATACACATATAAAAATAAATAAAATAAAATGAAATAAAAAATTAGAAATTATAAACCTAGGTACAGTCTATGAACATAGGAATGCCGAAGGTTACTGGTAACTAGAGGACCCAAGGAAGCATTAACCGAGAATGAGCCAGATCTGTACTCAGTATTCTGATTTCATCCCAGAACTATACTCTCTAACAAAGGGCATTCTCTGTATATTTATTGAACAGCTATTTATCAAGCATAGTTTGGAAAAAGAATGAGGAACTTTTGTCTTAAAGAATGTTTAGCCAGAGTTTTATAAGGGACGTTGCCTTTTCTGATTTCTGTGCAGTCTTTTGTCTGCTCTCTAATTAAGAGATCTAACCATGAATATGTCTATCTCCACATGGTGTATCAACATCACAAATCGGTGGATCTTGGCTGTGTTGGAGAGCTTTTTGATTTTCCTCCTGGCAGCAGTTGGACTGTGCTCTTTGTGGAAGTTTTTTTTTTTTAAATATATATTTTGTACAAGATTATGAAATCTAGACCCATGTCCCCGACCCTATTCCCCCACCCCACCAGAGCTCATGCATTCCGCCAAATATGCTTTTCATCTCTTTCTCAGTCTTTCTCAATATGTTGCTGTTGTTGTTGTTGTTTCCAATATGCATCACTCCCAACTGCTTGGACAAAAGCTCAAGCTAGCATCCACAGATGAGGGATACCATTCGTCGTTTGTTTTTCTGGAACTGTGTTACTTCACTCAGCATGATGTCTTCTAGCTCCAGCCATTTTCCTGCAAAGCTCATGATGTCATCTTTCTTTACTGCTGCATAGAACTCCATTGTGTACATGTACCACATTTTCTCTATCCACTCATCAGTTGGAGGGGCATTTGGGTTGGTTCCAGCTCCTTGCTATTGTGAAGAGAGCTGAAATAAACATGGCCGTGCATGTATCTCTGCAGTTTGGTGAGTCTTGAGGGTACATGCCTTGGAGTGGTATGGCTGGGTTGGGTGGCAAGTTCATTCCAAGTCTTCCAAGGGTTCTCCACACTGCTTTCCATAGTGGCTGCATGAGTTTACATTCCCACCAGCAGTGGATGAGTTTTCCCCTTTCCCCACAACCTCTCCAGCACTTGGTATCATTTGTTTTCTTGATCCTAGCCAGTCTTATTGGAGTAAGATGATATCTTAAAGTGGTTTTCATTTGCATTTCCTTAATGATTAGTGATGTTGAGCAGTTCTTGAGGTGTTTCTCAGACATCTCTAATTCCTCGCTTGTGAAGTCTCTGTTCAGTTCTTTGCTCCATCTATTGAGCGGGTCATTTGTTTTCTTTTTTCTTTGTTTTTTGAGTAGTTTATATATTCTGGAAATCAATGCTTTGTCAGATGTATCTGCAGTGAAGGTTTCCTCCCACTCTGTGGGATTTCTCTTCACTTCCTTGATTGTTTCTTTTGATGTACAGAAGCTTTTGAGTTTAATGAGGTCCCATTTGTCAATTGTCGACCTTAATTCTTGTGCAGCTGCTGTCTGATTTAGGAAGTCTTTTCCTACGCCTATGTCTTGTAGTCTGCTGCCAACTTTTTCTTCTATCACCTTCAGAGTTTGGGGTTTCACGTTGAGGTCTTTAATCCATCTGGAGTTGACTTTTGTACAGGGTGAGAGGTAGGGGTTTAATTTCATTCTTCTACAAGTGGTGATCCAGTTTTGCCAACACCACTTGCTGAAGATGCTGTCTTTTCTCCATTGTGGTTTCTTGGCCCCCTTGTCAAATATGAGATGGCTGAAATTGTATGTGCTCAGATTTGGATCTTCGGTTTTGTTCCATTGGTCAACAGGTCTGTTTTTGTGCCAGTACCAGGCTGTTTTTATGACTATAGCCCTGTAGTATAGTTTAAAATCTGGTATAGAGATCCCTCCTGTGTAG